>JASDQU010101405.1:71498-82397 GCA_032191745.1 Picea mariana | reverse complement strand
GGTTCCATTTGGTTGTATCCATTGTTGAGATAATTAATTAACTTAATTGATGAAAATGAAATCATCAATCTGAGGGAATAATATTAGAGATTACAACATTGTATGTGCAGGGACTAGGACAAGAATGACTATTTAATCTATGAAAAAAACATGAAACTAGACTCCTAGCAAATCACAATACATTTGTTCATTGGGAAACAAAACGAGAAATTTCCCTGCTGGCACATGCTATAATATTTCACTCAAGCATGTCCTGAGTGTTCATGTAAGAAATTCTAAGGGAAAATATTATTCCCTCCATCAAGTGAAACTATTCTCATGATTGCAAAAGCAAACTGGGCATATAAAAGACTTTTGGAAATTAATCTATTCACACTTTGACAATTGCAAGGAAACGACTCATTGAGTTAACACTAAATAATTTTACAGGCTCGGGTTATGAATCTTGCACTGAAATTTATCCAACGTTCATCAAAATGAAACAAACTCAATGCTACCATTTGAACTCTGATGAGATTTATGCTACCTTTAATTAAATCAATCTAATTACTAAACTAAAGGAACAAAGGGAAAATAATAACAAAGACAATGATCGATCCACATACACACACATTCACATACAAAATTTATATCAAACTCAAGCACTCTAAGTATGGAATATTGAATCATACAACCGTGTATTAATAAATTCACTAAAATGATTTGCAATTATGAAAGAGAAAGATTGTCTGACTATCAATCAAAATTGAAATGCAACTATCCAAATTATGCTTGGGTTATTACTGAATGAAATTCATTTTTTTTTTACAGAACGAGTTCATAAACCAAATCAAAATTACATAAAGACAGAGCACCTATGCTTCTGGTATGTTCAGATAATAAATCAAAGCGATTACAATACTACAATGATGGCACAATTTCCATCCAAAGATAGCATTGACAAGATGTTACAATGGACATGATTAGATCATGATCTTTCACAAGATTAATTGCATAAACTGAACAAAAATAGAGATGAAACGAAATAGAGAAAATCCATAAATCACACTTACAAATATATGCTAATGATACAAGACAATGTTAGCCAACTTGGTGGGACATTCCCAATTGGTGTCCTGTTGTGAAGAAGACTACAAAATTAAAGTAATTGAAACCACAAATTGAACTCTTAGAACACCAACATTTTATTAATCAAACTCAAAGATACAAGTTGATATAATAACTATTGATCTCATATTTTGAATGCTAAAGATCTATTTTATCATATCGATCTTACATTACATTTCTCAAACATGGTTTTAAATACGAACATTGCTTCTAATTATACGTAGAACGAATTTTGGTCAGATCCCCTTTTCACACATTGGTCCTATCGATTACATGGAGGAAATTGCAACATGCGATATAATTAAACTTGGAAGTATAAAATTAACTTTGAATTCGTTTATGGGATATTCACATGACATGAAATGCATGAGAATATTTCCTAATTTCATCCTGGACCGATTTGTTGTTGATGCACTGTTATGGAGAAGAGGGCCGACTGTGACTTTGACTGTAGCTAGTGCCCTTCTTTACTCGTTTTAGAATCAATTTGAGGAGCTTAGGGGCATGTCGATATTGTTGTAGAGAGAACCCAGGTTGCGATTTTCCTTCTAGAAGTCTGGAAGTATGACGAACAACAACGTGGGTCACCAGACCTTTGTGCTAGTTATAGGACATGATCTCGATAAATTGTCATTAGTAATAAAATACACTTTTAATCATTCTATTTCATTAAGAACTATGGGAAAACACAGATAAACCATTAATATTACCTTGTGAGATTTAAATGATCTTTATGAGAAAAAGAGTGGATTTGATGGGTAAAAATGGGGTTCACTGGTAGTGAAAATTATGTCAATTTGGAGACCCAAAATCCCCCCACGCCTGTGGTTTTGTGTGTCCCCATGCAAACAAAACATGAAACCGTATGTGTGAGTGATGCTCTAATAATAAAGTCTTCAAAATTTAACAAAATTTTATCAATCCTTCACTGGTCAAGAAGTGTTGCCAATAGAGATATTGACATTGGGTGTCTTTATTTCCTTGGCTCCTTGAGCTTTCTTCCTAAATCCCTGGTATGAAACTGAAGGGTTTCTATATGTTTGTGTTTCTTCTCACCTAGCTTATGTAATTTGGCATTCTTTGTTGTTAACCTATCAACTTCTCTCTATAATTGAACACATATGTCCTTCAAGTTTGTATTCTCCTCTTTAATATATTTATCCAAGATTTTGGACTCTACAACCTCAACCTTTAATATATCGATGCATCAATATTTCCTCTCCAACATGGAATAGATCAACCTGGTGATTGGAGACAAGACCTCCTTCATTGGCTCATAATAATCTATGGTGTTGTCCATGTCATGTGGTATGGATGTAGATGGCTCAATAGAGTGAGGGGATGGAAATTTAGGTGCCTTAGGATGAGAAGGTTATTTTTAATGCTTCTTAGAAAAAAAAATGAGGGTTTAGGTTGCTAGATATTACTCTGTTCAATAGGTGCCAGTTCAGGGTCTAAGAGAATTGGATTTTTTGGTGAAAAAGGGGTGTCAGGAATTGGGGTTTTGACTTTCAATTTTCTTTTGGCCATGATCCTTGTAATCTTGACAAGAATGACTGGTGGAACAGAGGTGGTGACAACCAATGCTACGGGAGTAGTAGTGGTAGGTACAATGGGAGTAGTCATAATAGGATCATGAATATTTGGTTTCGACAGAGCCTTTTCATGGGTTTTGTTTGGCATAATGAAGTCCTCATCTCCATGGGAGTTGAGTCCTTCACGGTTATTTTTATTATGGTCATCAATAGGAATGACAGGCTCATGGGGTATTTCCTCAGATGGACCAATTTTTGAAATAAACCCATTCCGAGATAAGAATGCATCCCAATTGTCTCCCCTTTTTTATAACTCTTCTACAATCAATATTTTAATTAATACACAGTGATTCAAGATTCTATGTACATTTTTAGGGTTTTCCTGCACACGTTTTTCCATTCTACCCAGACTCTGGAAAAGATAAAATGGAAAATTCAACTCACTATCAGATTCAAAATGTAACAATAGTCAAATTTGGTAGAGAAAAGTGACGATATACCATCCCTCACAAGTAATAAACTTTTGAAACATGAACATGAGGTTTCTCTGCTTTTCCACGATCTATACCCTAGGCACCCCCTTTTTCCAATCCAAATTTTGCTCCGTCATGCATAACAATCGATACCAAACCCCTACTTCCACCTGTTTATTCTTGAACCAATGTTCACCTGTTTTCGAGAGTCCTATAGCTCGAGCCAACATTGCTACGAGACAGAAAGCACCAAGTCACCCACACTAGCCACACTATCATCAAATACCTCTAAAAATTTCCTGGTCACAGGGGCATCATACCCCTTTAACTTCTTGATAAATGGTGGCCAACCTGTAGTTTTTAGGAGAGGTTTACTAGCACTGTACGCGGGGTATGATTCAATCTCTCTGAGTGACCATGGTTCCTATATTACCACGCCAATATTCCACATAGTTTAACAATTCAGAGTGTGATAGGGTGTCTAGAGGCACTCTCGTTTCAACGATTTGTACTACCAACAGGGAGAAAGGATTTAAGGATTTGGGGAACAAAGTATGACGAATTGGAACTTATTTCAAATCCTGATAGTGATTTGAAATAAGTTGGGTCGAATGTAATGGGAAATGAATACATATATCGACCATTTAACAAAATGATCATGCATGATTGAAGCATGATTGTGGGTGGCAGAGTGATCATGAAATATAATGGTTTAAGAGATCACATGTGATGAGGGAAATGGATAAGGGTAACACATGGGATATGGGTAGTTTGTAGGATGGTTAAGTGGGATATGGGTAGATGATAGGTTTATTAAATGGGATTTATAGGATACATGGAATAAAATGTATGTTATATGATCTCATAAGTAAATATAAACTAAGTTTCGCATGTTTTTAACAAACCAGAAAAAAATAAAAAGTTGTTCCATTTCCTCAAGTTTACCTCATGATGTATGATGTAATGGAGAAGAGAAAGAAAACCTAAGTCTGCTTGTTTCTTTATGTTGGACTTATGAGACCATTGGATGCTTATTGTTGTAGACGAGATGACCAAAAAAAATGATGATATCGTTGGTGTTGAAATTATTATTTACACAAATGGATGATGTCGATGGTGTAGTACTATAGAAGGATGGAGAGAAGAATCCAGTGTTTCTTAGGCCACCCTAGATCCTTAATTTTGGAATTGCTAGCCTATAAATGATGGAAATAATTCAATTTAATAAGATACAGGTCATCCTGTAACTGATACATGGATCCTGTAATTGCAAAAGAAAATGGTTACAAGACTACTCAATGGTTAGCAAAATGCTTGTAACTACTAAAATAACAATTATTGAAGCTTCTATTGAAAGGTTGTGCAGTGAGAATGAAATATATCAATACTGAAAGTTGTTGATAATAAAAGAGAATTGAAAATATGAAAGATGACAATATGAAAACTAAATCTAAATTGAACATGATGAAACAGAAGCAAGGAAAGGAACTATTGAAAGATATTGCTGATACCATGAAATCAAATAGTCGTCAATTGCTACCAAAACCCGAGGTACAATTCTCATCATGTGAATAAATGTGTTGATGTCGAACATGCAGATAAATTGTTGGAATATTGGCCATTGAGGTATGTCGTTAACCAATGTGAAGCAAATCACCTTTAATGATAATGAGTGATAAATTACCTTAGTGCATATTGAAAGGTACAAATATATGGGTTGATGTCAATTCACTTGAAATATTCATCAATCAAGAGGCATTGATGAATCCCCATGATTAACAATAAGGAAATCTACCATTAATTTATGCAGATTCTGGGGAACTATGAAGTATCTAACCTTGACCCCAGATAATGTGTTGATGTTGATGGGGTAAGGTTTGTTAGAAGGAGGGACTTAAGGAATCCCCCATCAACTGACATGAGTGCAAAATACATTATTTTGAAGGAACGTAGTACAAGATTACAACAATGTTACAAAATTTGAATCAATACGTTCCGTTCAATCAATTAATTTGTGCCTCCTCCTTTTTGTTCTATCGAATAATTTCCCTTGCAAGAATTTATTGTGAACTTTTGACCTCTGATGAAGATACCGACATAATAAATTTAACTGCAGTAGAGATGGTTGCCAACTATGGTGACAAGACAACAAGGATGGTTATCCCAAGATCTATAGTGAGATGGTTTTTCACAAACCCAAATAATTTCCTGTTGATACTACTGTTAAGAGATTAGGCAAAGAAAAACTTCCTCTTTTCGGGACAAACCAAACTTATCTATGTTACATTCAACAATCTCCCTTTTATTAAGAAAATCACAGGGAACATTTTCCATGTAGTTACTTGGTTTGCAAGAAAATTCCTTGTCCAAATGCGCCATAAAGTTGTTTTTCACAAAAGGTCATTATTTTTTCTTTACTCTTTTTCTTTTTATAATAATTTTTGTTAACAATTTTTTTCTTTTTATTTAAGGAAGGAAGAAGAAACAAATCAAAGTGAGGTTGCAACAGGTTGGGAGTATTCCCTACTTAATACCTCCATCTCATATTGTTGTTGAATATATTAGACTAACTCTTCTCGACTGAAAATATGCTTGTACAATTCTAGTCGATGCCCATTGACCAAGAAAGAAATCCATTCCCCATCAATGGTATTGATATTCATGGAACCATTGTCAAATACATTCACAACTTCATATGGACCTAACCATCATGTGGTGAACTTTTCATGCCATTTAATTCTTTTCTATTGGACAAGAGTGGTTTTCTAGATGGAATCCTTCCACATCTCATCCAATTCATTTAGCTGAACTATCCTTTGTTGTTGTGCCTCTATGAGATCCATACCTAGATGAGTTGTCGTTCTGTAGGTATTTACTTGAAATTATATCTGAAGGAGAACTTGTTTTCCATACACTAATTCATATGGTGTGAATCTGGTTGTGTTCCTCCATGTAGTCTTGTAGGCCCATAGTGCCTCGGGAAGCCGATCTTCCCAGTCCTCATGATGTCACTGTACCATCTTATTCATAATTGCTTCAAGGGCCTTAATTTTGGACTCCACTTGTCCATTGGCATGCAGATGGTAAGGGGAGGATTTTTGATGCTTGATTTGATATTGTTGAGTGATGGCCTATACCAACTTTGATGTGAATTGCACTCCTTGATCTATTACAATTTCTCTTGGCACACAAAAATGGGTAAAAATATCTTTATATATAAAATCAACAACTGTTCGTTTAGCAGCACAAAAAAAATATTTGTCTTCTACCCACTCGGTAATATAATTAGTACAAACTAAGATATACATTTTATTTTTTGATGCAAAAACAACAGACCCTACAAAAGTCAGAGCCCATTTCTCAAAAGGCTCAATCGTTACCTAGGGATGTAAAAGAATCTTGTCAGATCATACTGGGTGTCCCATTCGTTGACAACTACCAAAACTATGAACATATTATTTGGAATCCTTTGAGAGGTTTGGCCAACAATATCCTGAATAAATAACTTTATATGTTGTTCTTTTGTCAACGAAGTGCCCTCTACATGGCTCATCATAACAAGATTTCAATATATCAAACACTTTTTCTTCAAAGACACATCTTATGATAATCAAATAAGGTCCTCTTTGGAAGAGGTCCCCTCCTACCCGAGAATAGGAAGCACTGCGTTGGAAGATCCTCCTCTTTTCACTAGGTGAAAGATGTTGTGGCAGTTTCCTTGTAAACAAATAATTAGCCACATCTGCAAACCATGGGGAGTTAGTATATACAACAAACAATTTTTCTTCAAGAAATTCATCATCTACATGAGTTTCTTGTTCTTCATTATGAATTCTAGAAAGGAAATCTACTACCAAATTTGTCGTCCAAGGTCTATCTAGAAAAGTAATGTTAAACTCCTGTAACAACAAAAGCCATCTAATCACCCTACCATTGGTTATAGGTTTTTTCATTAGGTTCCTGATGGCATAGTGGTCGATATGAATTAAGACCTCATACCCAGTGATGTAGTTTCTGAACTTATTCATTGCATGCATGACTGCTAAAAATTCATTTTTCTGTGACTGTATAGTCTAACTCAACTAGTGTTAAGTTCTTGCTAATTGTTGGCGTAGAATTTATTAGACTAGGATCCTTCTCAGGTTACCAACAAAAGGTACCATGTAGTCTACAGTGCTCACATTTTCATCTCCTCCAAAGAGAAGAAGTCTCACCCAAAGCACAACCAAGACAAACGGATAGGGAAGGGCAAGGAGAATACTTAGGTGGGTTCACAGAACCTTCAAGATTCACCATGATATTGTGCAAGAAAAACTAACTACATAACAGATCTAAGCTCATACACGCAGGAACTAAAGCTACTTAGGTTGTGAAAAAAATCCATTCACAAAAACATCATATGGAACTTATGAAGCATAAAGAAGTACTGTAAAGATACAACACACAAGCATGAACACATAATGACACAACATATTTAAAAGTTTTGGATCCTTATTTATATTTTATCATCAGGACTTATCAGATACAACCTTAGAGATACAAAGTAATGATCTGTCATAGATCCGTGGCTCTGGACCCATGTCACAGAGCTCTATTTACCCAAAACTATATACAGATTACATTTACAGAACTAAGAACCAACTTATCAAAAGTAGACAACAACAAGAAGATCAACCTGAATGGAACCCTTTTGCAATCGTATTTGTCTCATATATATAAGCTGAGTAGTGTCTTGTAGCTTTGGGCTCACATGCTTTCTTGTTCTGTTGCAACTGATTTTACCTTGCTGGCGTTGCGCTATCCTTTTCCACAACCGATTTCTCTTACTTTTCCTTGCTTTGTTGTCTAGCTTCTTCTATAGCTTGCGCAACTCGTGCTAAACGAAAACTGGGACTATAATATTTCTTGCGCAACTTCAATTCCAAAAATGAAGGGCCAATAGGCTTCGAACACAAGCCTTGACTCACCCTTGAGTCAAGTACTTGGCTCTTTCATAGCTTCTAGGAGCAACTGTTGCTTTCCTTGACTTCCTAAAAGCTCCCAACTTTATCCTGCCATTTCCTGGTAAGGAGTGAAGCCTCGACTATGAATTGTTGGGTCGCATCTATGATCCATCCTTTGGGCTTGGATACGACCAAAGATTTCCATTTAGAGTCTATTTTTGCATTGAACTAATGCATTTGCATGTAAAATGTATGAATGACGGGTCAAAAGTCACGCAAATCCTTCTTAGCTACAGATTGCGCCTCAAACATGGAGTTCAACTCATTTTCCGCTTGTTGAATTTGATCAAACTTCTGTTGTTGTTCCAACAGATCCATAGGAGTCACTTCCTCATTCAACAACTGGATTCTAGCACGCATTTCCTCCAAAGTCTGGTTGCGCCTAGCGATGATGCCCATCCAATTGCTAACTTCTCTGAAAATCTTTGTGCACTCAGCTGTGTGGTTGTGTAGTGCTGCTCGGGCATTGTTTCCTTCTAGCACTATTTTTTCCATCTGCTCCTACAACTTCTGAGGTTGTTTCTCTGCATCTTGATGACTCTACCACAACTGCACTTCCAGATGTTCGACGCAAATGACCAATTGTGACCATGCTCCTTGGAGCAATTCGATCTGATGCTCCGGCTCTCCTGCATCACTGGCTACTGGAAGATGGGGTGCGACCTTCCGTATTTACGACCAATATTCAACAAGGATTTCCTCAACTCTTTCTAGTATGTGCTCCACCTGGATATTTGTGTGTTATTCCCATTTTCTGCATGCTTTCACAAGGAGCACTTCCTCCCTTGCGAACTCTGTAGACCTTTCAGCCTGTTGGATCCTCTGCTCCAGTTGATCAATTGAGGCTTTGATCATTCCAACTAGGTGCGCTGCTGGCCATTGTGAAAGGTCAACAGAAGAAGGGGTGACGTCCCTGGGTTGTCAGACCTGTAGTGGGATTCCACTGGCCATTTAATGTTTTGAGGGAGTCTCTACCTCCTCCTCTCCTGTAGATGGTCCTGGCATAAGCCTCAACCTCAACGTTGACGACATGAGTGTTAGAACATCTGTTCTTTCCAGGAAGAGCTGCAACAACTCTGCACACTACTGAGGGTTTTGGATAACTAGCTCCATTTGCTCCTGCGCTGACGTTTCACTTTTCCCTAAAGTTGTCTTTGGTTCCTTCTGAACCGCTGGTATCTCTACCTCTTTGCATGCCTTCGCTTCCAGAGTTGCGCTTCCCATGACACCCTCAACCTTGGTCGTTGAGGCAGTGTGATGGGGACTTTGGACTTGCGGGTTTTCCACCGTTTTCATCTTCATTAATGATGGAGTGTCCTTATGCTATAGAAAAGGTACGATCTGCTGGTCCTAGGCTTCAGGGTTTAGGCCAGTCAGTTCCAGTCTTTGCGTCTGGATTTGGACCAGGAATTTTTTGGTCTCTTCTTGGGTAACTCTGGGATTAGTTTTTGGAGTTCTGGCCTTTGCTCGAGTAGTTCTGGGGGATTGAGCTACATGGGCTCTGAATTAGTGGTTTGGGGTGGAATGTCAGATTTTGGAGGTGGCGACTGGGGTTGTGGTGGTGATGGGGGGTGCTCAATGACGATGGTGGATGGTAGGGTGTCAGGCTCAGGGTCGTCTTGGGTATGTATGATATGGGTTGCTCGAACCACTGAGCAAGTGCGGGGGACTGTGAATGAGATGGGTTTGGGGTTCAAAACCTTTCTCGGCGAGAGCCCTGTCCTAAGTTTCTTAGCCACTGGTTCGGTAATGAATGAAACACTAAGTATTTCATTGACATCCTTACCTATCAACACATCTTGCTATGGCAGTTGTGGGAACACCAACAATTTCCTATTCTTTCACTCTAATGGCTGCATTTCCTCCTCTTTTTCAGAGTCTGTATGTTCCAGAGCTTCTTTCTTCTGCACCTCTAGGCCTGAGCTCGGTTCTACCCTTGCTTCTTTAATTTTCTTCTTCAACAAATCGGTGGGAAAAAAATAGTGCATCCTCGACTTGCGTGGGTTGCATTTAAGTCCAGGCCACGAAATCACCTCCTTGTCGAAGGCCTCTTCGTCCAAATAGAATGAAAACATCTGTGATTGGAAGTCCTCTTTATTGGCATACCTCGGCCACACAAAAGTATGGTGTCAGTTCATGCTGAAGGATATGTTCCTTGTATTGCAGTTAAGGATCTCCTGTGAAATGCACAACCTATGGGTTGCATCAATAAGTTCGTTGTACCACTTGGATAATGTCATGTTGTTGAAGGAGGTTTTCTCTAAGTCCGCCCTTGAATTCTAGGGCTCAAACATCTTTTCTAGGCACCCGTTATCTGCTAGTGCCAATGGTCTTCTGGCGGGTGGCATCCACTTGAGCATTGCAAATGCGAGAAACAAGTATCCATAGGTGAAGGTACCACCTTTCTCCTAGGATTCCTTGCAAGCCACAAGTATTTCCTCCAACAGGTAGCTACACTAGTTGAAGACAGTGCCATTGACGCAAAAATCTTTCACTGATAATGCATCCAATGTGCATTCTCCCTTGTAGTAAGACCTCATGGATTTGCTGGCTATGATGTAGCAGCCAGTCCTGACTATCTATGGTATTATGGGGTTGATCTTGGCTGTGCACCCTCCCATTTGCGTGTGGAACCTCTCATATAAGATGGGCTCCCATTTCTTCTTTCCATGCTTGGTGGGACCCTGGAATCCTTTTGACACCTCCTCGCCCTCGAGGGACAGTCTAGTAAGATGGTGGATGTCTTCTATGTGGATTGGATATCTCCTATCCAACCAAAGA
>JASDQU010101405.1:23806-63227 GCA_032191745.1 Picea mariana | reverse complement strand
GCAGATGGCTTCTGTTGTTTCAATAATATGATTTTGAAATCATATTTAAGCCAAGAAGAATGAACAAGGGACTTGACCACCTATCGAGGTTGGAACATGGAGAAGAACCCACTAGTTTGGAGGATACACTACCAGATGCACAACTAATTTCCATTAGAAATATTGATGACCAATTCATAGACATCGTCTAGTTCCTGTCAACAGGAATGGCACCTAGTGAGTTTACAATTCCGTAGAAGAAACAACTAGTGGTGCACGCTGTAGACTTTTCACTCATAGCGGGACAACTATACAAGATGGGACCTGATGAGATACTAAGAATATGTGTTATGGAGGAAAAACAACCATTGATCCTTGAAGAAGCTCATGAAGGCATCACATGAGGACACTATGCAAGAAGAGAAACCATGCAGAAGATTCTGAGAGCTGGCCTTTGGTAGCCTACCTTACACAGAGATGCTAAAGATTATGCCGGAGCCTGTGATGTATGCCAGAGAGCTGAAAAACCATCCAGATGAGATGAAATTCCATTAGCACCACAAATGACCCTACAAGAATTTGAAAAATGGGCCATTGACTTCATGGGACCCATAAACCCATTAGGAAAGCTCACAGGAGCAAGGTACATCATTACTGCGGTAGAATACTTAACTAGATGGGCCGAAGCCAGAGCAGTCAAGGACTGTAGTGCAACTACAACTGCGTGATTTATATTTGATGACATAATAACTAGGTTTGGATGCCCCAAGATCCTTATGAGTGATCAAGGCACACACTTCATCAATAAGACAGTTGAAGCCCTGACTGAAGAATTTGTAGTCCACCATCAGAAGAGTACACCTTACCATCCACAAGCAAATGGGACACTTGAAGCATTCAACAAGATATTGGAGACAACATTAATGAAAATTTGCAGTGTGAATAGGGATGACTGGGATTTAAGAGTTCCTGCAGTACTATGGGCCTTAGAACCACTTGCAAGAAATTAACAATGCAGACCCCTTTCAAATTGGTTTATGGTCTTGCAGCTATTGTCCAGATGGAATACTTGGTACCAAGCTTAAGGATTGTTGCGTTTACAGACATGGATGATACTAGAGATGTTCGCGAGAGGCTTGCACAATTGGTTGAACTGGAAGAAGACATATTCATTGCAGGATTCCACCAATAGGTTCAGAAGGAACGAGAGAAGGCATTCAAACAAGGTGATTTAGTACTTGTGTATGACAATAAGTTTATAAAATACCCAGGCAAGTTCAGAATGCATTGGCTTGGACCATATGAGATAGTCTATGTTACAGAAGGAGGAGCTGCGCAGCTAAAGACATTGAATGGAGAGTGGAAGGAAGGATTGGTGAATGGGAGTCAGATGAAGTTGTACTATGACAACCAACTGCCTCGTAGCTCTTAGTAAAAGCATGAGGAAAAGGGTTTAGGTACTAGGTGCAGTTGAAACTAGGTACCAGACATAGAAAAGACAGTCTGCAAAAGGATGTGATGGAGGCATAGAGAAGAAAGAAAATACTGCACTGCGCAGCCCAAAGTTGAAATAATAGAGAAGGATCAGATCCAAAGTGCCTCGGGACAAGTCACAGGTGAGTGTTGGGGGCCCATTGGCCCTTGGTTATGGAACAAAGCGAAGAATAATGAAGAAAAGGTGAAAAGTAAACTTCACGGAAGACACAATGACTATCACTGGGTCGACGTGAGAAAAAGAGCAGAGAAGATGGAGCGAAGTATGGAAAAGCAAGCCGTTGGATGAGAAGACCAAGGATGGAAGATCAGAAAGGAAGAGGGATCGAGGAAAACTCAGCAAGCGGAAAAATCCACCATTGGATGCTTTGGAGCACCACGTGAGAAGGAAGGAAATACAGGTTGGTGAAGCCCGAAAAAAGCAAGTCAAGTTGACCCAGGGTTTTAGATAGCTAGGGTTTTGGCACCTAGGTTTCGGCCTAAGGCTATCGTTGAGGTGTTGTAATGTATAAATAGAGGTCTAAAGGGCCTAGGTTGGGTTGATAATTCTACAGTACAATATTGTTGTTGATCTAGCTATAGTATTGTGTGAGGGATCATTGTATTGAGAGAGAGAAGTGATGAGAGAGAGAAATCCTTCTGGTATTGCAAGATCTTCTGTTGGGTGTGAAGATCAAGTCCTGCAGCTAGGTGCGCAGGAAGGGGAGAGAAAGAGAGAGAACAAAGGAGAATTTTCTAGCTAAGAATGCAGATAAGAAATGTATGATTTACCTTAAGGAATCATAAGCACAGTTCTGTGGACGTATCCCTAGAGAGAGGGTGAACCATGTACATCTGTTGTTGTGTGTGTAATTGATGCTTTGATCTCTATCGCTATTATATTGTTACTTGCCTTTTTGTATTAGATCAGATCTATAGATGCAAAGGATAGATATAGCTCTTTGAATGGTAGATGCATGATGTGTTGTTGTTATGATAGATTCACTTGATATTCCCCTGGTTGTAGACATCTTTTTCCTGCAACCCCCTCATAGCTGCTTCAGGTGAGACTGCATCTGCTTCGCAGGTGTTGTTGAAAGGGCCAGTAGCTAGGGCTTGTTGGTGCGCTCTTGGAACTGAACCCTGGGTCTGCCCCTGTGCCAACAAGAACTTTTTGCGTAGTGGCCTTTCCTCTCACATGACCTCCTGCAACTCCACTGTGGCACTCCCACAGTATATCCTATCTTTCATGATCCAAGACACATCTCTTGAGGATACTATCTAGTCACAATTTATACAATTTACCTACAATCAATTGATAGTCCGTCGCTCTAACCACCATATGGAGTTTCTTGGTTGTAGAGTATGTTTTTGGGTAGGCCCTTGTACTTAAGAAGACTGCTATGTCTTCCAGGTATTTTGGTATGGACTCAACCCAAAATAGGTCTAGATCTGGGAGTTTATCATCGACGGCTTCACCACTTTCCCTTGACTCTAATCTAGACAGGTGATCAGGCCATACATTGCATCTTCTAGGCTTAATGATCACTTCAAAAGAAAATTCCTGAAACAATAGCAACCATCTACAAATTCTCCCTTCCAACACTGGTTTGTTAACTAGATATTTTAATGTAGAATGATCAGTAAACAACTTAAAATGAGAACCTAACAAATAATTTCTAAACTTTTGAAAAGCGTAAATCATAGATAAACCCTCCCTTTATGTCATTGTATATTTGTGCTCATCTTGTGACAACTTTCTGCTCGCAAAATAGATAGGATGATCCATGGCTCCATCTCTTGGTTGCGCTAAGATAAATCCCAAGGAAATACCCAAAGCATCTACGTGGACATGAAATTAATTTTCTCAATTTGGAAATAATAGAATATGTGTTGTGCTGAGCTTATCCTTTAGGGTCTCGAAGACTTTATCACATTATGGGGTCCATTGGAACACTTTGACCTTCTTTAATATATTTTCCAGTGGTGCAGTGATATTTTCATATCTTCTGATGAACCTGTGGTAGTACCCTGTGTGTCCCAACATGGAGCGCAACTGCTTAGCACTCATAGGTGGCGACATATTCACAATAACCACAACTTTGGCTGGATCTACCAGTACTCCCTCTCGACATACTATGTGGCCCAACAAATTTCCATGTTGCACACATAAGATACACTTTCTGAGGTTCAACGATATTTGCAATTCTCTACATCTGTCAAACATCAGACGTAGTAGCGCTACATGTTCCTTGAGAAGACTATATACCGTCCAATCATCCATGTAAACTTCTATGAACTTGTGAATAAATTATTGGAAAGCTACTATTATAATCCTGGAGAAAACTACAGGGGCATTCTTTAGGCCGAATGGTATCACATTGTATGCAAATGGCCCTTATTATGTTATGAATGTGGTCTTATTTTTGTCCTCTTCAACAATCCTTACTTGGTGATACCCCAAAAATCCATCTGTAAATGAGTAAGACTCTTTCCCTGAAACTTGTTCTAGCACCTCATCAGTAAAAGGTGTTGGAAAAGGGTCATGCACATAGGCAAAGTTAAAGCTTATGTAGTCTTCACAGACCCTAATATCCTTTGTACCTTTCTTGCTTTGGATAACTATTGGGCTGACCCATTTTGCTTCTTCCACTGCAAAAATAAGTCCAACTTCCAACATCTTATCTATTTCCCTCTTAACCTTCTCTTTCACTCTGGGGTTAAGGTGGTATGGTCTATGCATCACATAATTTGATCCTGGTTTTAACTTAATTTTCATCTCTCCCGTAACTACTTTAATCCCTTTTAACTATGAAAATGTTTTTGGGAACAAATCCTCATATTCTCGCAACAAACTCTGTATTTCTTGACTAGTTTGCTCATCCTAGTAATCTCCCACCATAGCTATATTAGGTTGCTATGTGGTCCCTATATTAGCTTTGCGCAAATTCAATGGGTGATTATAAGAACCATCGGTCTAACTGGGTATGATGTTCTGGATTTCCTTATTCCCTTCTGTCTCTTTAATGGCTAAGTTTCTCAATTCTTCTAAATCCTCTGAGCTTTCTAAATCCCTCAATCTTATAGCATTCTATAGGCCTCTTGTCCAAGTTTAGGTGAATATCGATATGAAGTTCTTGGCTATTCTTTGCACATACCACTAGGTCTGATTTCTATTTATTATTGTCTATAGAAATAAATTATTTAATTCTTTGCAGGACTACTTCAAGCTCAGGGTACTTACTTGTAAACAAGAAGTCCTTGCAAAAGTGATCTTCCAATGTTTTCCAGTCACTGGTCTGTCTTCTGGTTTCTTCATGCATGAACCAATATTTTTGGATTGGACCTAGTGAGTGGGGAAATTTCTGAACCCATAAGCGAGATGGTATCTCCGAAACTTGCCACTGTGTCATGCATTGTTCAATATATACTTTAGGATCAGAATCTCCATTGAAAAATTGTACAGCTTGGAAATCCATTTGTATATTTGATTCCAGATGCTCCTTATCTTGAAATCTATATTTGATAGCTTGATTCACATCATCCCAATTTCTGAGTAAAGGCTTTTTGATTGGCCCACCATATGGCAGGGGTGTCTTGGAGGGATAAATCCAGTACTGAGATCCTTTGATCCTCCAATACCTTTTCTTCCATGCTGAGCAAAAAAATGTCAAGTCCTAAGATACCATCATATCTTGGGTGTTCTCTAACCTCGATTCCAACCCATCTAGTTTCCCTAACAATTGCACATCTCCTTGAGAATCTTTCGTATGAGCCTTGTTGGCAACTTTCAAATGCTAGTTCTGAATCTTCATCCATTGATTGTATACTTCTCCAACTTACTGATCCATCAACAGTGGGATTTATGTAATGTTCTATTTTTCCTGCTATTACAGTGTACAACTGATCCAAGTCTTCTCCCTCCATATTGTTATCCATTGGCTCCATGTATTTGGGCCCTACATACGGATCTAGTGGTTGAACCAATTTTATTCCATTTGCCTCAAATGCCATAATGTCTTTCTTTAAGTCAATCAATGCATAGTTATCATAGGCCCAATAAATACCAAGTAGTGTAGGATAAGGGTCCTTATCTCCCATGATTTCAATCACCTCAAAATCAACTACAGTCTTCACTCCCGCAACATCTATTTCCACATTCTCTAGTCTTCCTATTGGGAAAACACAATATTGGTTGGCCATTCGTAGCTGGATTGGGGAATATGTCAACTAGGGTTTTCCTAAGGCTTCCCAAGTATTTTTAGGTAGTATGTTAACATCAGATCCTAGATCTAGCATAACATCCTTAATCTCAAATTCATCTAGTTGGGCTACTAGTCTAAACTCTTTTCAAGTTCGTTCTTTCCTTCTCTGCACTCTTTGAGTATTCTTCTCAGGAAGATTAGTGCTTGCTATTTCTTTTGTGGGTTCTTCATTCCCTAGAACTAGGTATAGCGCATTGCATAACTTTTTTGTTAATTGGTCATTCCCAAGACTATCCGAAAATAACTAAAACCAAAGGTCAACTACATTTTGTGGTTGCTCAGGTTGTCTCAGTGTGACTACAGGGTTTCTAGGTGCAGGGGGTGAAGTAGGGACTTGAGAAATCTTAGTGTAAACAATAGGCTGAGGGGGTTTATCTTACATCTCAGGGATAGGGATATTTTGAAATACTTCTATGGAATTGTTAAAGAACAACTTCTATTTCATAGGATCACACATGTCTTCCTTAGGTGCTTCTTTATGGATCTGAGGTAAATTATCAACATCAACTCCAGTATTTTCCCATCCTCGAGTGATGATATTAAGGTTGGGAAACTGTCCTCTAATAACTCTCTTGATTTTGAAATAATGAGGTTAGTTCCTCGTTGACGTACCCGATCTTCCCATTTTGCAATAAGTTCTGGGTAATCTTCAGTTGCGTTCCCATTGGTTCTACAATGAGAGGACCATGGCTGCCTCAGATGAGGACAATCTCTAGCCATATGGCCTTGCTCATCATAGTTGTAGAATCTTCTTAGACCTCTTCCCCTAGTTTTTCCTCCTCTGGAGTCTCCTCCTGCTCCACCTCCTCGACCTCTTCCCAGTCCCTGAGGGATTTCATTCACTCTGAATGTTGTTCGATCCAACCTGTCCACAAGTGCATCCAACTCTCTACACTGATTAGTAGTATGTGTGGTAGATGCACAAAACTCACAATGTACAATATTTGGTACTGTTGAATACTTCTGAATAATGGGGCACTATCTCAGCCCATGCCCATGGATTTGAAAAATATCAAAATACTCAACTGTTGGCGCTGCTTGGATACTTGGAAAATCATGATATGGGGTAGGGTTATGGAATGGTAAATTCACAGATACTTGTCTAAATTCTCCAGTGGATCCTAGTGAGGGTCCCATTGGATTCTGAGGAGGTCCCATTCCCCTCATTCGTGGACATTTATTCACCAAATGTCCTTTTGTGTAACATCCGATACACCAGACCTGCGGTCATCCTGGTCTAGGTATCGTTAATTTTTGAATATTTTTTTAAGTGCTGATATTTGTCCCCGTGGTTGTGCCAAATTTGCATCTGCAGGGGGTCTGGTCACTTTCAGGCTCCCCGGATATCCTTCCATGGCTTCAATCTTCATTGATTGTTCCAAGGCATCTGTCAAAGTGGTTATCCATTGTTGCATTAACAAAATCCATGTCAAAGGTAGAAATCCCTGAATATACCATTCTGTTTGATGTTCCTCATGAATTGGATGTTCTAACCTCCCTATAACATATTTAAACTTCTGGCTATATTCCCAGGCTGATTCACCATCCCTTTGCTGAATCTTGCGCAAATCAGAAAGAGCTTGTTGTTTTGAATGAGGTAGCTTAAACTTCGTTATGAACCTTGTCCTTACCTGGTCAAGTGTGAATGATTGACCTTGCATTCCTGACACTCCTGTCTCAATAAGATTCATGTACCATTTGAGAGCATGACCTCTCAAGTTAGTCTGGAACTCAACCAATTTATTCGCATCTGGAGTCCCTCTGGACCTCTAGATTTCTTTACACAAGAACCAACGTTGCTCAACATCTTCATCTCCCTTACCCCAGAGTTCTTGGTATTGAGCAATTGAACCTCCCACGTGATCGACCATTGTTGATCTTTCTTCTCTTATCAAAATAAAATCTAACGGTCCTGGTTGCGACCTACCAGGGGATCCCAATATCCTGCCTGTACTTGCACTTCCTGGTTATGACTTACTAACTAATTGTATTGGAAGAGAATTAGCATAAGAAGGTAGTATTGAATTTACCACTTGTATAGAAGACACTTGGGGTATGGGTGATTCGGGGCTGGTGCCACTGGCTTTGGGGAGGGTTTCTTTGACCTGGGGGGTCTCGTTCTTTTCCTCTGTAGCGGTATTTTCAGTCGGATTCTCGATCTTTTCTGGCATCGAGGCTGAATCTTCTGTTTCCTCTTCAAGATACATGTTGACTTCCTTCTCCCTTGATTCTACACCTTCTCCTTCTTGTCCACCCTCCTGAGGACTTCTTTCTCTCTTCGCTTCTCTCTCACTTAATATTTGACTGGCCAGTCTTTCCTGTATACTCATTTTCCGCAAATATTTCATCTGTCTTTCATCTACTTCTCCTGGTCTGACTTCTTTCCACAACTTCTTAGGTTGTTTTGTTGCTTTCTTTATCTTCCTGCGCCACCACTTCTCAACTATGGTGACTCTTTTCAAGGCTTTCTCATCTCTTGAGTCCATTTCTTATTGTTTCCCTCATTTGTCAAAGAACCCTCTCCCCTCTCTCAGGCCATGATTCCACCCCAAACTCGCCCTACCCCAAGCGAGGGTGTTTACGTTGCCATCTCAGTCGAGGACATAGTCAACATCCCCTCTTCCATCAAGAAAACCTTAATCCACAGGGGGATTTCTCTCAACAGTCTTCCTCTTGCATCTTTCTTGAAATCCATTTTTTCTCATGAAAAATATTGGTTATTCTCAACTGACTGAATGATCCAGTAGATGAAGTGCTGCAATTTTTTCTCGCGTGACTGGATGATCCAGTAGATGAAGTGCTGCAATATTTTATGTATCCCAAGTACAGGTCCTCTTGACTCGTTCTTGGAACTCTGGAGCTTCTTGGAGCCTATCTATCTAATGGAAAAGTTCTTCCAGGAACTTAACCTAGAATATCTAGTACTGGTCTATCAATCTTTCTGAGTAAAAGATTGCCTCCCGCGTATCTTTTATAGATTTTCCTCTCAGCTCCACTTCTTTCCATATGAAGGCGTCACAATTTATCTCCCACCATTGGTGTATATTAGATCTATGAATCTATGGAAGAATCATCCCTGCAGGTTCCCTTTTAACACAGTTCCTGGCAATGAAACAATTTTGTTGGTGTGGAATTGATCAGACTAGGGTCCTTCTCAGGTTACCAACAAAAGGTACCATGTAGTCTAGAGTGCTGAAATTTTCATCTCCTCTGAAGAGAATAAGTCTCACCCAAAGTGCAACCAAGATAGAAGGATAGGGAAGGGCAAGGAGAATACTTAGGTGGGTTCATAGAACCTTCAATATTCACCATGATATTGTGCAAGAAAAACTAACTACATAACATATATGAGCTCATACACGCAGGAACTGAATCTACTTAGGTTGCGAAAAACATCCATACACAGAAACATCATATGGAACTTATGAATCATAAATAAGTACTGTAAATATACAACGCACAAGCATGAACACAAAATGATGCAACATATTTCAAAATTTTGGATCCTTCTTTAGATATTATCATCAGGACTTATCAGATACAACCTCAGAGATACCAAGTAATGCTCTTTCATAGACCTCTGGATCTGGACCCATGTCACAAAGCTCTATTTACCAAAAAATGTATACAAATTACATTTACAGAACTAAGACCCAAATGATCAAAATTAGACAACAACAAGAAGATCAACCTGAATGGAACCCTTTTACAATCGTATTCCTCTCATATATATATAAACTGAGTAGTGTCTTCTGGCTTTGGGCTCACATGCTTTCTTATTCTGTTGCAACTGCTTTTACCTTGCTGGCGTTGCGCTATCCTTTTCTGCAACCGATTTCTGTTACTTTTCCTTGCTCTGCTGTCCAACTTCTTCTATAGCTTGTGCAACTTGTGTTAAACCAAAACTGGGACTATAATCTTTCTTGCACAACTTCAAGTCCAAAATCTAAGGGCCCAACACTAATTAAATAAATGGCGTAGGATGATTTATTTTCTTGTTGTCCCAACATGAATCCAAGATCTGTGTAGGAGGAATCAGTGGAAATGTGGAATGGAAGAGACCAATTCCCCCCCCTCGAGATTGGTGTTTATGTAAGTTTTTCTTTTAGTACTTCAAAATCATGTTGGCAATGATCATCCCAGAAAAATTCAGTATTGGTGAGTAATTTAAATAAAGGGGTGGCTATTTTTGTAAAATGTTCTATGAATCTCGTATAATAACTAGCATTTCCTAAAAATATTCGTACATCTTTTAGAGATTTCAGAACTAGTATTTTTTATATGACCTCAATATTTGCTGGGTCAACTTGAATCCTGACACTGAAGATGAAATGCTCAAGAACGATTCCTACTTTCTGCAACATATGACATTTAACATCACTTAAATCAAGGTTAATTTCTTGGCGCCTTATCAAAACCTTTTCTAGATTCTCTAATGCTTGAATAAAAGTATCACCATATACAGAGAAATCATCCATATAAACTTCCACATAATCGTGGATTGGATCATAAAAGATAACTAGAATTTCTCTGTGGAAAGTGGCAGGATAATTACATAGTCCAAAGGGTAACACTCTATAAGTGTATTCCCCCAATGGACATGTGAAGACATTCTTGTCCTAATCCTTGGGTGCAATATGTATCTGGTTATAACCACTAAAGTCATTGAGAAAAGATAAATACTTTTTGCCAACTAATGTGTCTAAAACCTTGCCAATAAATGGAAGAGGGAAATAATCCTTTAAAGTGGATTTGTTAATTTCTTAGTAATCGACACAAATATTCCACTTACCATTCCTTTTGGGTACAATGACAAGGGGTGAGACTCACTGGTTGTCCAAAATTGGATAGATAAACTGGTCATCAATTAATTTTTTTAATTCTTCTTTGAAAATGTTTTTGAGAGTGGGGTTCATCCACCCTTGTGGTTTCCTAATGGGTTAGGAATTATCCTGAATATAGATATGGTGGGTACAAGTGTCAGGATGAATGCCCTTCATATCTTGATATATCCATGCAAATACATTTGTGTGTTTTTGCAACATTTTGATTAATTGTTCCTACTGATAATTGTCAAGTTAATAATTTATATGTAAGAGTTTACCTAAACTAATCTCAACATGAATTGTGCTTGATTCTTTAATATCAATGGCTATTGAATAAATTTGTAGTGATGAGGAAGTATTCAAATCATAATTTTCTTGAAATTATAAGCTAAAGAAATTATCAAGAGATAAATCAGAATTTTGCAAAGGATCTAAATAGACCAAAAAACTCCGAATCTAGTCTTCTTCAATGAGTGCTTTGAATTTCATAATATGATCTACCGTAGAAATGGATTGAACTATTGGTAGTGTCTAACCATGCAGTTTTTTCAAGTTCATGAGAGGATTTTGTGGGAGGATATAGAGTTACATTTTTCACTGAGTTTCCATGAGAAATAAGCATGTTCCCGAACCTACAACCGATAAATGCATTTGTGGTGGCCAGCCATGGCCTTCCTAAGATCAAGAGATGAACCCCTGAGGGATTTTTGGGATGCAAGACCATAAATTCAGCAGGATACTCCCATGAGTCTAAGGAAACAATCACATCCTCTAACATACCCTCATGCTTGATCTTGGATTTGTTTGCTAACTCTAAAATAATGGGTGTAGGGTGAAGGTTAAGTAATTGTAATTGCTCCATGGTATGAAGTGTCATGATATTCATGGAAACCCATAAGTAAATAAGAGTGTTTAGGACAAGAACATCATTGATGCATACTAGAAAAATTCGGTTTCTAGGATCTTGATACTTTTCTACAAAGATTTATCCTGACATGAGATTTGTTGATCTCCTCACAAATTTAATTTTTGTTGGTTATATATACTTTCTTATTGGTTTATTTACAAAAAGTTCCTTAATGGTCTTGGAAAAAATAGGTATGTATTTAATGGATTTCAATAAAGGGACTTTGGTGCAAACATTCATTAATTTAGAGACTAAGTCAAATTCATGACGAACAATTGGTTTCTCCAAGCTTAACCTTTTTGGATAAGGAGGTAAATTGGATGACTAGGAAAGGTCTAAATGTTGGGAAGTTTTATTTATTTCAACATTATTGTTTATTTTTTTGGGAGTATCCTCCTCTGACTCTTCTTCAATAATTGTAGGAGAGTTCTTATTGATCACCTTACCCGACCTAAGTTGAATTTCTTGTAAGTCCACTGGAGTGACCAGATAGGTATGAAAGGGTTGTAACTCAACTTTGAAAGCATGATGAGATATCTTGTTATTGGGGTTAGGAATTGGTTGAGAAAACAACTGTGTAGGTCTTGGAAGTTGGGTGGATGGAATTTGTAATTTTTGAGGTGGTGTAGATAGTTTTGTTTGTGATTGAGTGGAATATAGAATTTGTTGGAGATATGGTTGTTGTGGATATTGTTGAGGTGGTGGTATAGGGTATGATGGCTGTGGGGGTGTAGGATAGGTATAGGCATGCATGTTCCCATAACTGGGTCCCTTCCATCACTGTTTCCAAGGACATTTGTGAACCAATTGTTAGGGCCATCCTTTCCAAGGCATAGTAGGATCCAAGAATTGTGATGAATACCGTTGACTAGGAAAATATGAAGTAAATTGATATGTAGGGCTTGAAATCATACCTAGTTCCCTAAGTTGCCAAGGTATTTTTGGTGCAAGTGTATATAATTGTTTGGTTGCTTGATTTCCCCCTTGGTACATTGATTTGAGTCTTAGTAGAGTGGGGCACTATTATGTTGGATGCTATCCTGCATAAATGGCATAGATCTTAATATTATCAAGAGGACATTCTCTTAGTGGGTGCTTTTGTTTGCATTTAGGACAAAAAATAGAAAGAGTTTCTTTTTCATATTGTCGTTTCTTTTTAAATTTCAAAGTATCTAACTGTAAACTAAGAGTATCGGGAAGATCAATTTTAAAAATTTCAAGCAACTTTCCTAATTCAACTTTGGTGACACCACTAGTAGCAGATTTAGTAACTTTGGAAAGAGTGTCCCTTCGTACCTTTTTACATATCTGTCCTAGCTCCAAGAATATATTCTACACAAATCACAAATTTCTTCAAAGATTAGTCCAGAGACATTACCAAATCCCATTAAGTTGAGCAAATTTATTGATTCATCTAATAGACCTCTCAAAAAAATGGTTCTAATTGTTTCTAGCTCTAACTTGTGTTGTTTAGATCTATGAAGATTATAGAAAAATTTCTCAAGATAGTCTTCAAGGATTTGTTCCTCTTTCTGTGTCATTTTAAATATTTCTTCTCTTAATTCCCTAGCCTTACAGTAATCTTGATATTTATTGAGAAAAGTGCTATGCATTTGTTCCCATATTCTAATGGTGTCCCCACCCAGACCCATAAACCAACGAAGAACTACATATTTAAGGGTGGTCGGGAACAATATTAACTTTTTTGCATCAGAGGTATAATCATAGCTATGATAGAGAATATCAAATTTGAAAAGAAAAGAGTCACGGTCTTCGCTTACCAACCCATGGAAGTGAGGTAAGACTGGGGGATTGATATTCTTCATTTGCACATTTGTTTTAGGATCTACTATTGGAAACCCAAAAGTTACCTCTTCAACTCTATGTACTTCACCTCCATCATTGGTATGCATTTCTTCTTCTCCTTCAACCATGTGTATATTCTTGAATGCACTACATTATGAAAGTATGCGTGGAGATACTGGTTCTGGGATTAGATTGAACTCTTATTTTTCTTTCTTTGTTTGATGATTTGAGAAAATTACTAACTATGCTTCCACAGTAGGGTTTTCTAGAGGAACAATGAGATTCTTAGATGCACTTGTTGTAGATTTATGTTTGGTGGAACTCCCTTTTGGAGTCGTACCTTCCTGCCCTCCTTTTGTAGACTTTCCTGCCGACACGTTAGTATTTTAAGGAGTCTTTTTATCTGGTGAAACTACACTACCTATTCCTCTAAATATACCTCTATTGTCCCTAGCTCTATTCATGCAACACTAACATAGATTTAGAACTAGTGAAATAGTGTACTCACCAAAGTGAATGCATCTGGCTAGAACCTCTTCATAAATTCCAAAGAAAAGGTGCCTTTGCATCTTACCATTCATCGTCCTGCCAAGTTTAGTATTCTAGTAATCTAAAGAAAAAAATTACACAAAGAAAAATTCTATTCTAAAGCATGCAAGAAAAATAATCCATATAAATGTTACTCCCTTGTAGCATCTCCCTGACAATGACGCCAAAAATGTCGAGCTAATTAATTAACTTAATTGTCCAACATGTAATTATCAATATGAGGATGTAAGATTAGATATGCCAACACTGTATGTGCAAGGACTATGTAGATTTTAACCTTGTACAATATCTATTGCAAACAAATATTTAGTAAAAGAACAAAAAATATACAATGGCAAATACAAACATTACACAAGGATTTTTCCCTGGAAACCCAAACGGGAAAACCAACATATTCTATGTTCATTCATAGTGATACATTGTTTACAATACAATATACATATAGGAGTCAGCGACATCCAAAGACCTAACCCAATGACTTGGATTAGTCAACAACCCTAATTCCTTAACCGGAAATAGAAAACCATCGACAAAGAAACCATGTGTCGAAAAACCACTTAAAATATGTGACACATTTTTCGAGGCAGAAAAATATGTGACATGTTTTTCGAGAACAAGAATGACTAGGACAAGAATGACTATTTAATCTATGAAAAGAACATGAAACTACACTCCTAGCAAATCACAAGACACTCGTTCATTGGGAAACAAAACAAGAAAGTGCTATGCTGATAGATGGTACAATATTTCACTCAAGCATGTCCTTAGCATTCATGTAAGACATTCTAAGGGAAAATCTCATTCCCACATTCAAGTGAAACTATTCTCGTGATTTCAAAATCAAATTGGGCATATAAAAGACTTCCGGAAATTAATCTATTAACACTTTGACAATTGCAAGGAAAGGACTCATTGAGTTAACAATAGAGAGTTTTATAGGCTCGAGTTATGAATCTTGCACTGAACTTTATCCAGTGTTCATCACAATGAAACAAACTCAATTTTGTCATTTGAAATCTAATGAGATTTATGCTACCTTTAATTAAAGCAATTTGATTACTAAATTGAAGGAACAAAAGGAAAAGAATAACAAAAACAATGTTCGATACACACACACTTGCATACAAAATTTATATCAAACTCAAGCACTCTAAGTTTGGAATATGAATCATACAACCATGTATTAATAAAGTCACTAAAGTGATTTGCAATCATGAAATATAAAGATTGTCTGACTATGAATCAAAACTGCAATGAAACTATCCAAATTACATTTGGGTTATTATTCAATGAAATTCAAATGTTGTTTACAGAATGAGTTCATAATCCAAAGAAACATTACATAAAGACAGATCTCCATGCTTCTGGTGCATTCAGATAATGGAATAAAATTTATTACAAGGTTGCAATGATGGTGCAATTCCCATCCAAAGAGAGCTATTAACAAGATATTACAATGGACATGATTAGAGCATGAGCGTTTACAAGATTAATTACATAAATTGAACAAAAATAGAGCTGAAATGAAACAAAGAAAATCAACAAATCGCACTTACAAATCTATGCTAATAATATAGAACAATGTCAGCCAGCTTGGTGGGCCCTTCCTAATTGGCGTTCCGTAGCGAAGAATATTACAAAATTAAAGCAATTGAAACCACGAATTGAAGTATCAGATCACCAACATTTTATTAATCAAACTCAAATCTAGAAGTCGATATAATAGCTATCGATCTCACAGTATGAGTGCTAAAGATCTATTTGATCATATCATGCTTACATTGCATTGCTCAAATGCAGTTTTAAATACAAACATTGCTTCTAATTATACATAAAACGACGTTTGTTCAAATCCCCTTTTCACGCATTGGTCCTATCAATTACATGGAGGAAATCTCAACAGGCAATATAATTAAACCTTGAGGTATAAAATTAATTTTGAATTCATTTATGAGATATTCTCATGACATGCAATGCATGGGAATATCTCCTAATTTGGTCCTCAACCGATTTGTTGTTGATGTGTTGTTATGGAGAAGAGGGTTGACTGTGACTTTGATTGTAGCTAGCGCCTTTCTTTACTCGTTCTAGAATCAATGTGAGGAGGTTAGGAGCATGTTGACGCTGCTGTAGAGAGAACCCGGGTCATGATTTTCCTTCTGGAAGTTTGGAAGTATGACACACAACAATGTGGGTTACCGAACCTCTATGTCGGCTACAAGAACTGAGCTCAATAAACAATCATTAGTAATAAAACACACTTTTAATAATTCCAATTCATTAAAAACTATGGGTAAACACAAATAAACCATTAATATTACCTCGTGAGCCTTTAAATGACATTTATGAAAAAAAGAGTGGCAAGTATGGTGAAAAGAGTGGCTTTGAGAGGTCAAAATGGGGTTCATTGGAAGTGAAAATGGTGTTGATTTGGAGACACAACAACCACAAACAGTCCTTGCCCAAGGTGAACATCGTCTCTGTAAGTGCACAATTCAAGAATTTTTAGTATAGTGGAAGGATATAAGGCCCGATGATGCCATATGGGAGCCAACCGCCATTTTGTAGCAATTCCCACATCTCAAACCTTGAGGAAAAGATTGATCTTTAAGGTGGAGGGCATGCTAGGGTCCTAACCTCCCTAACCCCTCAAGTAGATAGAATAATATTTTTTTCTATGTAATAAAGACCATCATTCTAAGTAAATAAGGCCTATGCAATAATCTGAAAACCTCTAATGTAAGAAGGCTTACTAGAAGGTTCCGCCTCTAGAAAATTCTTCCTCTAAAATGTTCTCAAGAAGATAGAGTTATTATATATAGGGGTAGAAAGCATGAAAAAACTTTTCTTGTGAAATAAATTGTACTCAATATTTTCTCTATTGGAGGTTTCCCCCTCGAAGAGGCAAGTGAACTTTTCTTTCAAGATAATAAAGGTATCATCTTTTGGATCTATTGTGTCATTGTGCTTACTATTTTGTTTATTTTTGCTAATTATTGTGATAACAATTGTGCTACTTCTCTGCATATTTCCTTCTAGTACCTCACATAATAAGGGCTACAAGATGATGTAGCTACACAAGGTATGTATGCACTCTTCTACCACAAGCCCATATGGACTCCATTGCTCCTCCTAAGTCATGTACTCCACTAGGTCCACTCCCCTTGCATGAACATTGTCACAACCCAAACATCCCTGATCCAAATCCAAGCCTTCATATAGGGATCCAAGCTACCCCATATTGTCTAGGGCCTAATGTCCTCCTCCAAGATGCACAACGATCCTCCTTTTAAGTGAGGCATTCTCCAAGAAAGAAAACCTCTCCATGTGTCCATCATGAAGGACGTTCGCCAAGGTGTCAAGAGAGCTCCAATGCCCAAGGGAAGAATATCAAGCAAGCACCATCAATATCAAGAAACCATTGAGTAATCTATCTCCAATGTGCAAATCCATGACAAACCATATCCCATGTGCAAATCCATCTCAGATCATCCAGGGGTTCAACATACATCATGTACCCTAAATCTCATGAAACACCCCAAAACATGGTGAAAACACTTTTAAGGTAACCCAAAAGCTAACGATTAAATAAAAAAATATACATTAATTATAATGTGTCCATAACTATCTTCGTTGGACATGATGAAATTTAGATCAAATTTTCTCCTCAATTTCTAATCAAAATTACCAAAAAATAAACAAAATTTGGATTTCAATAGAAAAAGAAATGGGCATATAAAAAGAATTCCCATCATGGTACCCATTCCAATAAACATAAATCACATCAACAATAAATTAAATGATTCAAGAAATAATATAAATACTTATCCTTGTTCACAATTCCGTCTTCGAAATTGGATGCAAAGTGTAAGTCACCTTCCAAATATGTTGTGGATGTCATCACAAACCCACTTATGTCATCACAAGACCAAAAGGGTGAAAAGTATGTGATGTCTTTAATTCACATTCATCTTAACCCCCAATGCAAAGATTTAGTTAGTGCTCAGTGACAACTCCTTTAAGAATCTCACTCAACCTTTAATTAACCATGAATGTCTCCCTCTCGACCATACACAACACGAGGCTTATAATTCTATATCTTTGTTTTGCATTCCCTCAAGAAATATTTTTATTCTATTGGTTTAGTGTAGGTAAGAAGAAAATAATTTGTTGATTGTTCTTTGGGTTTTTGGAGGTTGTCCTTTGGGTTTTTGGATTGGTAACCTTAGCATAATTTGGTAAATTTTAAAAACATGCACAATGACTACATGTTTCTAAATTTAATCGATCTCTTTGCTCACTTATAACCATGGAGTTATCTTATTCTCTTAGTATTATAAACTCCCTCAACTGACCACAAATGGGATGGGATTTGATGGTGCGAATTGGTAGTAATGATAGACATGAAAAACATGTATATGGATAATGTATTTGGTTTCTAAAATGGAAGAAAAAAGCTTGCATGAACAAAATTGTGGATCATATATATTTTCACTTTCTTAAGACCACGTGTTTCCTTTAAGTACAAAGTAGATTTGGTATGACCATGTGAGGTAGAGGTGAGTTATTAAATACACATTGGGTTGGCTAGCTGAGACTAACTTGCACCAAGCCTGCCAATGTCTCTTCTCTTCCTGGTGTAGCCTCTAGGCACGTCACAATCTCCACCGCTTTGACCTGCGTAGGTACCTTCTGCTAAGTAAGTGATATTTATATATGGGGAAGCAAGCCCGTAATAAACCATTCTCTATGTTGCATATCCTGGATATGGAATGCTAGCCTATCCAAAAAAATCTTGAATCGTTGATCATAATCCCACATAGTTTCTCCTAGTTTGTGCTTAATCTCCAACATGACATTGGAAAGTACATAATAGACTAACACATGGTAGTATAAATATAATTATTTTAATTCCTTTGGACCATGTTTCTTCCCCTCCCATGGGCTCATAGCTCCTTTGTTCTCTTTTATAACTTTTTGGGTGATTTTAACATTATATTTCATATTTTTTTTTGTAAATAACAAAAGATAGACATGATAATCAAATTAAGTATACTTCTATATTTAATCCATTATCTATTTAGGACAAGAAGTTGTAGAAGAAATTTACATCATAAAGTCATTAAAACCCATCTCATAAGGCTCACCACCCATCAAAATAAGCACAATATAACCACATAACATAAACTAATTGAATATAATCTAAGGGCCAAAACCAGGGTATTGCATTCCTGCCCAATTTACATTATCACTAACATTAATGTGGTCTCAATATTAGAACGAAAATGTGTATGCATCCATCATGTGATCCAGGTGGATATCGGTGGCTGCCCACCTTCTCCATCTGGCTCAAAACAATTTTCTGGCAATTTTGGCAATTTACTATTTTTAGTAGTTTTTAATTTCCGGGGCCAGTTTGAGGGCCTAAATGACATTTTTTCATGATTAGGCCTCTCAATTATAGCCTAAGTCTCTAATTGATTCCCCTAAATGAATCTCCTCGTCAATACCTTTCCAACGAGCTATCATGCACCTTAAACGAAGATCGTATGCAAAAAGTTATGACCTCGAGAAGTTAATGTACTAACTTACCCCAACGGGGCCCACATGAATTTTGGCACTTCATCTCCTAGGGTTAGGTTTTTGAATGTCTAGGGTTTTGGAATTCATATTTATTGTAAAAAGGCCTTCAAAGCCTCATTGTACTCATCTTCTTACGAATGAGCACAACTGTCACATCTCTTCTCATAGATAAGCCACCACCATTCCAACAAACTTGTTTCTTACTAGTGGGCTTAGAAATAACACAGGAAGTGCAAGACCCGATGTATTTGCTAACATCCTACCGAAGTTTTGGACAGTATAAATGTTATTGCAACACTTCCACTGTCTTTTCGACGACGAAGTGTCCTGCTACCCGACTGCAGTGGGCTTCCCAAATCAACTTTGTGCGCTCACTTGATGGAACACAAAGAAGGCCCATATGGAACAAAAATACTTCCTAAAGATGGAAATTAGTGACGAATGACTGTGTGCCCAACATTTTGTATGTGTTGGAGAAATTAGTGTTTGTTTCATAGAGTTGGGGCCACCCAGAGGTTTCGTGGCCACAAGAGTCTAGCATTGTGGTGAGTGCTGCGACTGGAGGTCGGCTGAGGCAATCAACGACTTGGTTGGTACTTCTTGTTTTTTACTTGATGTTGAGGTGGAACTGTTGTAAGTGTGTGGACCACTTCTGATGGCGGTCATTCTACAATTTTCCTTGGGTCTGCATGAACTGCAAGGGCTTATGATCAGTGTGGATGACTGTCTTTTTCCCAAGAATGTAATGCCTCCATTGTTGGCAGGCTTGCAGAATGGAGTACATTTCTTTGTCATAAGTAGGGTACTTACAGACGACATATGATAGTGTCTCGTTGTGATAGTCCACAGGGTGGTTGTGCTGAGTGAGAACTACTCCCACAACATAGTCTGAAGCATCTGTCTCGATCTCAAAGGGATGTTGTAGGTTAGGTAATGAGAGTACTGGTGCTGAGCACAAATGCTGCTTCAAATCATTGAATTCTTGTTGTTGAGACAGAGCCCAAGCAAATTTTTCCTTACCACCTCCTTTGGTTACTTGGCTAAGGGCCCATGCAATATGGGAGAACCCCAACATGAACCTACGATAAAAATTGGCCAGGCCTAGGAAGCTTTGAAGCTCAGTGAGTCTGGTTGGTGCTGACCAATCACGGATGAACAGGGTTTTTGATGGATCCACATGTACACCATTCTGATCCACGACGTAACTGAGATATTGGACCCGATCCATGCCAAAGGAGCATTTTTCCAAATTGGCATATAACTTGTGCTATCGCAGGGTGTGCAGAACCTATTGAATGTGCTGCAAGTGTTCCGCCCACGTCTTGATGTAGATGAGTATTTCATCCAGATACACCACTACAAATGTATTGGTGAAAGGTTGCAGGATATCGTCCATCATCCTCATGAAAGTCGTTGGAGCATTTGTTAAGCCAAAGGGCATGACCAACCATTCAAAGAGACCTTCTTTCGACTTGAAGGCGGTCTTCCATACATCTGTCTGCTCGATTAGGACTTGGTGGTATCCAGACTTCAGATCAATATTGCTGAAGTATTTGGTCCCCTTGAGTTGATCAAGGATATCGTCAATTCAGGGAATCGGGTACCGGTTCCTGACTGTAATTTTATTTAGGGCCCGATAATCAATGCATAGTCTCTAGGTCCCATCTTTCTTCTGTACTAGCACGATTGGGCTCCCACAAGGTGATGAGCTAGGATGGATGTGGCCCATGTGGAGTAGTTCTTGGATTTGTCGCTTGATCTCCTAATTCTATAATAGGGAGCGACGATATACTGGCTTGTTTGGTAGCGGTGCGCCGGGGGTCATATCGATCAGATGCTTGACCTGACAATGTAGACGTACCCCAATCGGTGAGGAGAATATCCTGATATTCCTACATGACCTTTTCCAATTGATTTTGTTGTGTGGAGAGTTCGGGTGTGGAGGTCCTCAATGTGGCTGCAATCTTCCGCTCGTTCTGAGAGCGAATCACGAAGAAGACAAACTTCCCGGTTTTTTAGATGACCTTCTTGCATTTATTGGTAGAGATCAAGGAAATAACACTAGGTGGGATGGCCTTGAGTATCTTGTACAATTTCCTGTTCAAAGTAATAATAACACTACGAGGCCTAGATTCATATACAACATGATGTTTTTCATAAATAAGGTTGTGCCAATAGAACATCACAAACTTAAAGAGGAGAAACGTCACATATTACCTCTTCTTTGAAGGGCTTGATGTCGTACGACAGAAAAAACTGTTGGGTGACGCGGAGGTCTCTTCCTTGGTGGAGCCATCCAATGGTGTAGGGATGCGGGTGCGGTGTTGTCGGCAGGGCTAGTCTCTTGACGACCTCTGCTGAGATGAGGTTCTTCTGACTACTTCTATAAACGATGAATTGTAGCAGGGTTTCCCTTCACCCACATCTGTGAATGAAAAATGCACTCACCTTCCTCTGGCTCGTCCAGTTCACTAGGCTGGACCTTGGTAGTGGCAATGGTGGCACTGGGTTCTGCATTGATGATCCTTTTTCCCCTTTCTGGTTCAGACTCAGAGTCTGACCCCGCATCTGAATCAGAGGCTTTCACCTCAGTCACCACTAACTTCTTTGAGCGACAATCAACAGTGTTGTGCCAAGGGATCTTATGGAAGTTGCACCACTTCTCGATATATTTCTTCCTCTTTACGGTGTCCCTCTTTTCTTGCGGCCTAAGTTGGTGGTCCTGAAGCTATCCATCTTTTCTCTGTCCTTTGTTCTACAGTTTGGGGCTGCCTTTTCCCTTCTTTTGCTGTGAGGGGTTTCCTAGCCCAAATTTCCACGTCTTTTGTTTGAGGTTCTGCTCGATTTTGATGGCATATTGGTAGGTCATGCCCAAGGACGAGATGTCTAGAAACTCCATTTCGCCTTGATGTATCTGTGCAGACCACCACAATTCTTGAGCACCATATGTCGCTCAGAATATTTGATACCCATCTTGGTTCACAAGGTATGAAAGATATTTGTAAACTCTGGAACGACTTGGTCTCTTTCCTTCCGCAATGTGGTCCATTTTGTATACAGGTCGTCATAACTTCTGACAAGGCAGTATTGTTCTTTAATAGCATCCCTGAATGACTCCCAGGTGACCGTGACTGTAAATAATGAGGGTTCCTCTGTTTCCTTCTTCTCATAGAATGTCTCCCACCAATATTTGATGTGGGGAACGACTTTTAGGAGCGCAAAAGTAATCTTTTCTCTATTCGAGAAGTTATGAACAAAAAAATACCCTTCTAGAAAATTCAACCATTTGTCTACGACATCTGCATCTATCTGTGCTTCAAATATAGGAATATCAAAGTTGATTTGTACCTTGAAAGGGGTGATGCTATTGCTTGAGGAATATGCGTCGCCTGTTGGTAGCCGCCGAAGGATTTACGCAAAATTATCCATCATTTCATTCCTCTGTTGCGTGAGGGCTTCCTCGAGTAAAATTTTGAAAGGATCTCCTGTCCCGTCGTCTTTATTTTCACCCGCCATGAGAGGTCGCTTGGGTGTGCAAGATATTTTTTCCTCAAGAGAAATAACCTCAAGCCCCAATTCTTTGTACCCTGACCTCATTGGGGACATGCATTAAAAACGACAAGGAGTAGACCGCTCTGATACCACTGATCCAGATTTTATGAGCAAAACAAAGTGGATGAAGATTATTATTAATCTTTAATACAGAAAAATATAACAGGTATGCAATAAAACAATAGAGATATAGTAAAAATGGTTTCTATTAACTAAGGAAATAAGCTGAAGCTGTAAAATGCAGTGGAAAACAAGCTTGTTGGAATGGTGGCGGCTTATTTCTGAGAATGGATGTGATGAATGCACTCATTCGCAAGAAGATGAGTACAATGAGGCTCTGAAGGCATTTTTACAATAAATATGAATTCCAAAACCATATACATCCAAAAACCTAACCCTGGGAGATGAAGCGCCAAAAGTCACGTGGGCCCCATTGGGGTAAGTTAGTACATTAACTTCCCGGGGTTGTAACTTTTGCATACGATCTTCGTTTAGGGCGCACAATAGCTCGTTGGAAAGGTATTGACTAGAATATTAATTTAGGGGGATAAATCAAAGACTTTAGCTATTTTTGAGAGGTCTAATCATGAAAAGACATCATTTAGGCCCTCAAATTGGCCCCCGAAGTTAAAATCTGCTAAAAATAGTAAATTGCCAAAATTGCTAGAAAATTGTTTTGAGCCAGTTGGAGAAGGTGGGTGGCCACTGATATCCACCTGGATCATCATGACATCCTACAGGTCTCATGTAGTCTCCTTGGGATATATATCTTTATTTCACCTTTACTTATTCGATAAATCAATTTTGTAACAACTTTCATGTTGAGGATGCATAATGGATTTGTTTAGAACTTTCCCTGTTGTTTGAACTAGATCAAAAGGCCAATAAAATGCACAATTAAAATCATGTATATATTTATTGAGAAAATAAGCATGAAATACATTAGTAAGAGATGTAAGTTTGTATGTACCAAGTCTTATCTTATTTACAACTTCAAAAGTCTCATAATATCTAGATGCCAGTGTGGCACAAATTCTAAGCTACAACAAGATCTTCTTTGGTCTCACTATGATGAAAAAATGATCCCCAACATTGAGTTCTCCATGTAATCTATAAATTATATTTTTGTCTTGTGATGCCTTTATATTTTATCTAATTCCCACAACTTTTTTTCCCATTTCCTTGAGCAATTTTGTCCCAAGTATAAATTTGTCTACTAGATTGTCTCATCTTACTAGAGTATTGCATTTATTTCCATAAAAGGCTTCTAGTGACTCATTTCGAAGGATGCATGATTCCCATTATTCTATGAAAAATCCATCAAGTAAAACTAATCTTCCCACATGGACGACTTGTCAATCAGATATATGTATAAAATGTCTTGGCCAATAACTTGGTTTACCCTTTCTATTTGACCATTAGATTGTGGGAGGTTGTTTATGGGTCAAAATGTCCCATTCAATAGCAAAAATTTCACCTTGGTGAAAAGTTCCAATTAGATCACTCCTTGTTTGGTGTAGGGAACCTATGTAGATCCTAGCCCAATAGTTAGAACTGAGTTGGGGTTCATTGGTTACTACCTTGTTCATTGCTTAAGGCTTTCTACTCTACTAAAATGAAAATAAACTAATCTATGATGCATGAATGTGAATGTAGGTGTCCAGACATGACTAACAGAAACGATGAAGCAAACACAAAACCAAACATGTTACCATCATTATGCCTAGCAATAAGATGACAGAGAAAATGAAGGCAATAAAATGGCTACCAAACCTAGAATAATCTAATATTAAACAACTAGTTACAATTATGTTCTTATAGATTTAGACAAACAATTTGAGAAAATAGAAATAAGAATGTAAAATTTTAAACATGAGAATAGTCTACAATGTAAGGTACATTCTTACAACAATTTCAATGCTCAACAAATATATAGGAAGAGTCCACAACATCCACAACATAGAAATCCAATTTCTCTAAAACATAGCTTGGCCAAAAATGACTTCTCCTCATTAGAAATTTCAACATAATTACATGAAAGGTCCAATAACCAAAAGCCCCTAACCAAAAGCCCCTTCTTTGTGAATTTCTCCAATATTTATAGAGTTTTACAAAGTAATTGTATTTTCTTACCCCCAAGTGGCATTTTCAATTTTATTTTTAAGGAGTTTCCCCTTTCCCCTTTTGCCATTTCAATATTTAACTTAATATTGCAAGGTGTTTCATTTTATGATGTCCCCTTTACATTTTCTTTCGCTAGGAAAAGTTAATCAGATTAAATAGCGCCATAAAGTCTCTTTGGAGTTTGTTCCCCCATTTTACAATTGCTATTTGTCTTTTTCAATTTTATATTTTATGGAGGGTAGTGCATAATGTTTTTCACTAGTGCTAAAGGTGATGGATTTCAAAATGAAGAATGTTGGCTTCATGAACTTCGATGACAAGATATGTTTCTTTTGATGCAAAATTGTCATGGTTGGTTTACAGTCCTTGTTTTTCTTGTCAAACCTACAATCCTACACTTCTTTATATTCCTTTAATTGTTTATGAAAATATTGTTTTGATTTACATCCTACAATTTTTTTTATGGTCTAGACAAAATTTACAATTTTTTTTTGTTAATACGTACACAAGAAACATCTATTAGATCTCTTGCTAGATTACCTCTCAAGCTTTGTAAAAGTGTCAAAAGAGAAGAAACTATTCATTGTTTATAAAAATATTGTATTTGATTTACACCCTACAAATTTTATATGTTCTATACAAAATTTGCAATTTTTGTTATTGTTAATACTTACACAAGAAACATCTATTAAATCTCTTGCTAAATTACCTCTCAAGCTTTGTAGCAGTATATATAAAAAAGAAACTACTCATTTGATAAAATATTCACATCAATCAATTCCTTGTTACTACAAAGCCTATCCAAAACCTTTTGTATTTGATTTACATTTTTGTATGTTCTAGGCAAAATTTACAATTTTTTATTGTTAATACTGTTAATACTTACACAAGAAACATCTATTAAATTTCTTGCTAAATTAAATCTCAAGCTTTGTAAAAGTGTCAAAAGAGAAGAAACTACTCATTTGATAAAATATTCACATCAATCAATTCCTTGTTACTACAAAGCCTCTCCAAAACCTAAAAATAGAACAAATTTGATAAAAAGTCATTCATCATTGACATACCTTGAGACACTTTGTTTAACTTCATAAACCCAAATGACATGACTGTGAATTCTCCATTTTCAAGTATCATCTTACAGGTGTTAACTTATCCCATTCTCCCCTTAATTCTCAAATCTCAGTACTTAAAAAAAATAATGTTTCTCTTTACCTTTTCTTAAGCCATCATAGATGGAAAGAAGGAATTTTTTTTTGTGCTTTTCAGTTTCCATTTTTAGTCACAAAAGGGAGGTTTGATTATAGAGAAGGAATTATTTGTCTTTTTCTGTTATCTGTTCATCATGTAGTGAATTGTTATTTTTGGAGCACTTGGATTATACAGAAATAATCACTCAAATCTGTAGATCTAATAATTTTCTGCCAGATTTCGGAAAAAGTTGGCGTTACCTTTACATCTCCTAATTTACTTCCAATGAGAGAACCATTTATCTTTTTCACCATGTAACGAATCATTTCCTTTACATATCCTAACCTTATGTTCGATTTCAGGTGTTTATTCAATCAATCCAGTTGCTTGCTATATCCAGAAGAGTTGAGATTCTTAATGCATTCACAGTACTATTAACCATCATCCAAAAATCTGCGTTTTAATATGAGATGCTCTCAGAATTGGGTCATTTGAGATCATGGGCAATTAGACTTTTCAATCCAGTCGAGGTTTTGGTTTTTGAAAGTCAATATAGTGTGTATTGTAAGGAGTTTACTATTTCAGAGCTGCATTTTCATCACAGAGTCACAAACCTTCCATATGTTGGAGAGCCACGACGCAAACTTTTAAAATCTTGTACTTTCACATAAATGCGATGTGTTCGAATAAAACCAAAAGATGGAACCTCTTAGAGGCCACAACGACTGTGCATGGAGATTCATAGTATGTTTTAATCGAGCCAGCCAAAGATCTATGTCATTCTCAGTATTCAGCCAAAAAGATGATAGAAAGTTTCTAGCTATCCTAGCTAATTTAACCACTGATACTTTCTGCGCATCCTTTTTGTTTTCCTTAGTTTCCTCGAGCATTATACCATTCTGTTGTCCTATCACTTTTTTCTTTTCCATCATTGTCACTCACATCGGAAGTTTCTATTTAGATGTCAACAGTTTGAGTGGATCTAATGGTTAAGAACATATGTTTCAAATCTTGAAGATAAAGTATGTATATTTCTGTAGATTTTAACAGTCTAAAGTCAAATTAGTGGATCTAGTTAAGAACATATGTTAAGGTTTGAGTGGATCTAATGGTTAAGAATATATGTTTCAAATCCAGAAGATAAAGTATGTACATTTCTGTAGATTTTAACAATCTACAGTCAAATTACTCAAATCACTGTGGGGAGAGATCTCTTGTCCTACAAACAAGGAGATCTCATTCAACAATTTGGTGTTTAACTTGAATGTGACCTTAAAAGTAGATTATTGTTATTATTTTATGAGTCCAAAATCGTGCACAATAGTGACAATCATTATACCCTCAAAGCACAATGTAGTGAGCCAATCATTGACTTACTGCCTTTTCATCCCATCACTTAGATGATAAATAGTATGCATCAACAGACATAATACACCAAAATGCACCAGACAATAAACCAATAATTGACTTAGTGCATGGTGCTTAATATAAACCCTCAATAAATCTTTGAACTTCTAAAAAATCCCTCTCCTAATATAATGTATAGAGATGTCCAGAGACTACCAATTGTAAAGTAATATCCAGAATTGATATTGCTACACACACAACACCTTGATCTGTATTGTATATTAATATGAACACAGTTACAAATATAGTTACAAATAAGTTAGGGAGGTTAGTATAACTTACCAACTCCTGTAATCATAGATCAATTAGTTAAGGATGTAATTAGCTTATTTTCCTTAACATTCCCCCTTAATTACATCTGGTAATAACATTAACTAAAACTATTACTATCACGAGCTTCCCTTAAGATTTTTTCTCATCTTTGATAGTTTTTACAATGCATTAGAATCTCCCTTAAACATAACTTGATCCTAACCATCTATGAGATTTTTTTATCTCACATTCCCCTTGGTAATTGAAGATTGAAATTCTCTGATTCACCATCAAGATTAGATACGAGTATACATGTTACCCATGTATCTATACTAGTGGTTCATTCCACAACTTGATGTATCATCTTCTCTATTCATAAGAGGGATACATGCTACATGATCACATACTAATCTATGTAGGCATGACTCAACAAGGATTACAAAACATTTGGGGAATACAACTTGTGATCAGGATTATTTTCGGAACTAAATAAAAATAGAGATTTACAATGAAATACACATAAAAATTGCCAGAAACAGAGAAATACAACAATACATGATTTCTATTAATGAAAGAAATGTACAAAGACTATAAAAAATACAGAGTGCAAGACTCGCCAGAATGGTAGCATCTTTATCTCTGAGAAGATATGTGACGTCTACACTCATTCGCAAGAATATGATTACAATGAGGCTCTGAAGGCCTTTTTATGATAAACATGAATGCCAAAACCCTAGACATCCAAAACCTAACCCTAGGAGATGAAGCACCAAAATTCATGTGGGCCCCATTGGGGTAAGTTAGTACATTAACTTCTCGAGGTCGTAACTTTTGCATACAATCTTCGTTTTAGGCACATGATTATCCATTGGAAAGGTCTTTTCAAGAAATACACATTATTCTGTCAAACTCTGACTTCGTCTATAGTTTGACTGTGGAAAGCCAAGAAAACATTGTTTAGATCCCAAAAATGATCCCGGAAGTACAAAAATATGCACTGACATGAAAAATTCCAAAATAAACCAGTTGGAATAGGTGGGTGACCACCAATATCCACCTGGATGTTATGTACAGCTTCAGGATAGCTCCGTAAGTGCATAACCCATAATTACAAAGAAATGTCCCCATTATAGAGAAACGTGTTGAACTGCAAACTGTCAAGATGAGCCATTTGGAATTTGAAACAGGTGGGTGGCCACCAATATCCACCTTGATCAATTCTCCCCCTTTAGGAAGTAATTCTCTCCATTGTGTTGAGTTCCTGGGGAAGAGAGGAAAGCATTTTTTGAATCTGAATCTTGGTGAGTTGTGTGCCTTGTTGGAGAAGTTGTGCTGCTTGGTCTGTGGAAGGCTGTCACGAACCTGTTGTTGGTAGGGTTTAATATGTTCTACCAACATGTTGTCTCTAGGATTAATGGGGTCTTGTGTAGGCACCATTGTAGGTGAAGAAACAATATCTTCTTTCTCTTATGAAATCTACTTCTGCTGGATATAAGGTGTTGAGGCTGCAGTGGTTGTAGTGGCATTCTAGGCATCCTTTGAATATATTGTGAAAATGATGATTTTTTTAGTACGAGAGATTACCTCACGACACTGTTTTGGTGGAACAATAGTCGGAACTACCTTTGGTATCCTGTAGAGCTAACCCCCCAGAGTAATAATGACACTACAGGGTCAAGACTCATAAACATCATGGCGTTTCCACATATATGGCTGGCCCAAATCAAAATCACATACATCAAGAGGGGAAACATCACACAATACCTCATCCTTGAAGGGCTGGATGCCACAGGACAGATGAAACTATTGACTGACATGAAGATCTCGTCCCTTGTGAAGCCACCCGATGTTGTATGGCTGCGAGTGTGGTGTTGTTGACAACCCCAACTGTTTGATGACCTTAGTTGGGATGAGGTTCCTCTAGCTACCACTATCAAAAATGACATGAAATGGGGTCCCCTTCACCCACATCTGTGAATGGAAGAGGTGCTCCCCCTCCTCAGGATCTAATGGTTTTTTTGGTTGAATTGTTTCGGTCACGACAATATCAGTAGGGTCTACGTCGATGATATTTCTGTTTTCAATATTTTTTGTATCAGATTCCAAATCAGGGTTCGTCTCATTGTCTTTGACCTCGACCACCAATGACTGTTTCAAGCGACATTCATCGGTGTTGTGCTAGGGTCTTTTGTGGAAGTCACACCACTTCCCACTGTCATTCTTCGTCTTTACTTTTCCCTTCTTTTCCTGTGTCTTGTACTATTTTTCAAAAGGTTATTAGTTAGGGTCGTCTTTACCATGCTTTGGTTGTTGCATATTTGCAGATCCAAACTCCCATTTGTTTTCGTGCCTAAAATTCTGCTCGATTTTGACAGCATGTCAATAGGCAACTCCCAATGATGAGATGTTTAGGAAATCCATTTCAATGTGGATGTACCTATGTAAAGCCCCATGGTATTTCAGAACCATATGCCACTCAGAGTCTTTGATACCCATCTTGGTGCACAAGGTATGGAAATAATTTGTGAACTCCGACACTTTTTGTCTCTTCTCTTGCCGCAGTGTGGTCCATCTCATGTACTGGTCTTCATAGTTATCAACATGGTAGTATTTTTCCTTGATCACATCCACAAAAAAATCCCAAGTGGGCTCAACCCCATATATTCTAGATTCCTCTATGGAAATTTGCTCCCAGTAAGTTTCCCACCAATGTTTGACATGGGGTAGAGCCTTGAGGAGTGCGAAGGTGATATTTTCCTTATTGGAAAAATTGTGAACAGAGAAATAACATTCTAGCAGATTCAACCATTTTTCTAAGGCATATGCATCTATCTGACCTTCAAATATGGGAATATCAAAATTAACTTGTACCTTGAAGGGAGAGGTTCCTCCAAAGTGGTCTCTTGATGAAGATGTTCTTGTTTATATTGGAAAGCGTTGAAGGATGTGGGAAAAATTCTCCATCATTTCATCCCTTTGTCGCGCGAGAGCTTGCTCAAGCAACAGGTTAATAGAATCTTCTGCTCCACCATTTTTATTTTATGCCACCATAGAGGGTTTCTTGGGCATGCAAGAGTGATTTTCCTCAAGATACACAAGATTGAGACCCAACTTGTTGTACTCGAACCTCATCGTGGACATGCACTGAAAAATGATTAAGAGCAGCCTGCTCTGATACCACTAATCTAGATTATTTTCAGAATGAAATGAAAAAAGAGATATTACAATGAAATACACATACAAATTTCCAGAAATAGATAAATACAACAATACATGATTTCTATTAATGAAATAAATATATAGAGACTGTAAAAAATATAGAGTGCAAGACTCGCTAGAATGGTGACAACTTTATCTTTGAGAAGAGATGTGACGGTTATGCTCATTCACAAGAAGATGATTACAATGAGGCTCTGAAGGCATTTTTATGATAAACATGAACGCCAAAACCCTAGACATCCAAAAGCCTAACCCTAGGAGATGAAGCGCCAAATGTCATGTGGGCCTCGTTGGGTTAAGTTAGTACATTAACTTCTCAGGGTCGTAACTTTTGCATACGATCTCCATTTTTGGCACGTGTTAGACCGTTGGAAAGGTATTTTCAAGAGCTACACATCATGCTATCAAAATTTGACTCCGTTCATAATTTGACTATGGCAAGCCAAGAAAAAATTGTTTAGAGCCCCAAAACAACCCTGTAAGTACAAAACTATGTACTGACATTAAAACTTCCAAAATAAGCTAGTTGGAATAGGTGTATGACCACCAATATCCACCTGAATGTTGTGTAGGGATTCAGGATAACCCCGTAAGTGTAGAACCCACAATTATAAAGATATTTTTCCATTACATAGAAATGTGCTTAATTGAGAACTATCAAGATCATCTAGTTGGAATTTGGAACAGGTGGGTGGCCACCAATATTCACCTGGATCAACTTGCCTATGGAAAGACATACAACTTAGACCAAAACTTTTTTGGGGGTGTCAGGTACAACCGATCATGCACCCCTCATTACAACATTTCATATATCACAATATTCATCTTGCTTCATTTCTGGATTCTTATATTTGTTGGTGACTAGAAAACCAATTTTTTTTTGCACTTAGTTTCTACCAGGGATGATTTTAGAGGCTAAATTTCGCTCATGGGATAATTTTCCATGGTTTTTCCCAAAAAATGATTCACTATTCTAAAAATTATTCTCCCAAATTCTATAGGATAAAATCATTTTACCTTAAAAATCGCCAAAAATTTATACAAATTATATAAAATACTTAGAAATTTGAATATTTTTACAAAAATATCGCCAAACATTTATAGTTGTCATATGAAGGATTAGTAAGATTCGTCAAGGTTTCTACATTTTGAAATAAATTTCCATCCTTAAAATCATCCTTGGTCTCTACATCTTCTTCGCTCCAGTTCATTTTTTTTATCAGTTCATTTCTGGATTTTATTCTTCTTGAAATGATCTATCAATCCTGCCATTATTTCTTCTCTTCCATGATAGCTTTCTTCGCTTCTTCAATTTTGATCCAAATTGATTCAATCTCTTCGAAGCCACATTATTCCTCTTTCCATACTTCATCATGAGTCTTTATTTTCTTGCTTTTGTCTTCTGCCTTCTTGATGTCTTCTTCTTCTTTACTCTTTGTTTTCTTCTTGTCATCACAATAATGTTTGGTACTCAATGATTCCTATAAAAAAACTTGTCTATTGATTAAGTCTTTGCGTCTATCTCTACGTGTTCTTCATCTTTTCTTTTCTTCAGTTTCTTCAATTGTGAACCCTTTAGCCATTATGTTGATCCTGCCATTATCGATTCTCTTCCATGATAGCTTTCTTCAATTCTTCGATTTCAATCCAAATCAATTCAATCTCTCCCTGAAGCCTCATTCTTCCTCTTTCCATACTTCATCATGAGTTTGTCTTCTATTGCTTCCGTCTTTCACTTTTATAATTTTGTTCTTGATGTCTTCTTCTTCTTTTCTTTCAATTTTCTTCTTGTTATCATAATAATGTTTGGTACTCAATGATTCCTGTAAATAAAAATTGTCTATTGTTGGAATGGCCAGTTCCAACACAAACTCTCAAACTTGTGACAATAGTTGGCCAAAACTAAATGTCACTACAATAATTACTCACTTTTATTTTACCAAGACTTATAACAAATGATACTTTAATTAAAATAATGCATCTTCTTGGCTTCTCATGCTTCTTACATCTTCACAGCTTCTCACACTTCTCTATGTCTTTTTTGTGGTTTTTTCACGTTGCTTTGCTTTTGTACCCTCAGAAATAAACTTCACTTTCTCCTTTCGTCAAATTTTGAATTTCTCTTTTCTGCTCAATAATGATGGAACGTTGTGCATAGAATGGCTCGGCGTCAACGATACTTTCTCTTCAACTTTGAAGAGGATTTTATCTATGTCTTACAACTTATTTTCCTAGGAAGCCTCGGTCTTCGATCTTGCAGGCTATTCGCTCCATGGTGTATCTTCTGGCGATACCCCTCTTCATCTATCGAATCTATTGTCCTGGCTAGAATCTAACAAAATATTCACCAACACAAACATTCTACTCTTCTCCATGTTCTTCATTACCTTATATGTTGCCCTTTTCTTGGATTTACACCTAGTTTGGTATTTCTTCTTTTTACATCAATTAACACAGTTTAACCTTGCTTGGTATTTCATCTTTTTACATCAACTAACACACTAATTTTAACTCTAGTTTCGACTTGGATTTCACTCAAACTTGAACACTCAGGCCTTTCATGCAATAAAAAATATTATACCAACATCTTTTACCCAATAATTTTCTGTTGTTTTGCTTTGACAAGAAACCACTTAAAAATTAATTTATCATATGGACATATTACATTCAAAATGTGTGCCACATATTTGATGCACAAAAAATTATATTCTTTGGTTCTATCCTCAACTTCTTAATCACCTCTTTTCACAGTACACGATATGTCGATCCTTTCTTTCTCGTTTTACTTCTTGTAGCAATTTTCTTTTGCTTGTTTTTTAACCATCCCACGTTATTCTTCCGTGCTAAGCAATGAGTGTTATTATTCATCACCTTTATTTCTTTTCTTAATCTCCAGGAAACCCTTTCTCAATGATTCTTCAACAAATTATTTACTACAGAGAGGTGACTCTACTATTCCAGTGAACAACAACATGTTTCTCCCGTCTCTTCTCTGCACAAATAAAGCAAGTGAGTTCACTTCTTGTATTTATCTCTCTTTTGACTAGTGATTCTTTGGTCCTTAGAAACTCTCATAATCCATTATGGCTCTATTGGAGGAATCTCTATTGGTCTTCACTGATCCACGCCCTCCTCAGTCTCTGGTGGTCACCGTCCACATTAACAATAAAACATGTTTAAAAATACAACAATATTACAAGTACTATGCATATTTAGGGACATTAATGTTTGCAGAAATGACATATTCCTAGGATTTTAAATGTACAATACAACGTTATATACATAAGCTTCCCCTTCAATGTAATTTAGAGTAGTCACTCTATTTCTATCTCGCTACTCGTTTCTTCATAGTTTGATTTGCTACGACTAGCCAGAACAAATATTTCCATGTCTAACGCTAATGAAGTGGTATTCGTCCAAACTAGCACAATGTCATTGTTTCTCTACTCAAGCTTTCATATCTCCGGGCTCCTGGGCCCTCCTGTTAGGGAGTGAGGACCAGACCCGCTCTGATACCATGTAAAGGAATACACATAATTGATACTGCAACACACACAACACCTTGATCTATATTGTATATTAATATGAACGTATAGTTACAAATAAGTTACGGAGGTTAGTATAACTTACCAACTCCTGTAACCATAGATAAATTAGTTAAGGATGTAATTAGATTATTTTCCTTAACACCAACTTTATTCGTAAACTTGTGAATTCTTCCTCTACTTATCGCATCAAAATTCAATAAACGCATAAGGAAGTTTCCAATGGAACTCCCTTCTAGATTACCCATTGTAAAATAAGGATCTTATACACTATCATGTTGAGTCACAGGTGACGAGGAACATGCACCATCGAATGCCCACCATGTTGGATTCAAAATATTCTAATCTATCAACACTTGAAGGTACATAATACATATCCTCGACATCTTGTGCATTGTGACCAAAGCCCTCTCAAACGTATTGTCCAAGTTCTTGTATCGCTAATGCATGATGAGAAGTCCTCTGACCAAATTCATCTTCTCCCTTAAATAAGTGTACCATAATTTATAACCTCCAAGTAGGTATTTCACTATTCTTTAATATAAAACAACCTTCTTCTCAAAAGGGGCATGTCGGGGAGCCACTGAATACCACTACCATAGCTTCAATGCAACCCCTTTTTTTAAGTGTTTGTAATTTATCTTGAAGAGACTTCATCCTCCCCATGCATCAAATGTTCGTTTATAATTATGTGGTGAAGGAGTATTCAATGGAGGTGCAACAAAAATGGATTAATATTTTAGTGTATGTAACCTTTTAGATACCCTCCCATCATAGTTTTATATGTATCAATTTCATATGAGAGTGGACAAAATTCTTCCATTTTCTTTCGAGGCCGCATGTATTCTTCCTTTAGATCAATTAAGAACTTCAATACATCCAGGAAGTTTGGGTTAGAGGAAGATTTGAAATCCATTCATTTGCGAGAAACTTTAATATTCTCTCTGACATAAGATATCGTCATTTTACTAAGTGGTGGAACCCAATTTGTGATACTGTAGGATTTGTAATAGAATTGTAAGAGATGGATTGGATTTGCAATTCCTGAACAACTACAATCATATTCTTCATGGACTTAAATATCAATTTTACTGATGGTCAGAATTGTTCCCAAAATCTTTTTTAATGGGAGTAGAAGGTCCGTTTAAAATGAAGTTATGCCCTCATGGAATTTTGTTAGCTTGTCCTACATCTTTAGTATAAAAGCTTTCAAGTTGTTGATTTAAATTGGGTGAACCTTAACCCACTGAAATATTTTAGTCTATGAAAACTCCTAGCTATCATTTGGAACACCTAACACTATTCACTTGGCATAAACACTAATTAATCTTGAAAATATTTCTAAGCCAACCAATGGTGTATAAATAATTTGATAAGATAAAAAAAAGAAGATAAAAATGCTTCAAATTAGATCAAATCCATTCAAATCCAAGGGACACAAGATATTCAAATGTTCATATGAAGAGATCCCATTCAACTCTAATGTACACCTCTTTATAATCTTTGTCATGTACAACTCTAATGTACACCTCTTTATATTCTTTTTAGTTTTCATAGCTAATTGGACCAAGGCTTTCCATGCTTACTTTAATTAAGAAGACAACTATTAAAAATATTAGGAGTAACATAACTCTGACTTGTCTTGGGATCACTAACAAAAATTGAATTAGATTTCTTTGCAATCTTACCTTCAATTTTAACCATAGCTAATTCATGGTCTTCCTAGTAGTGTTCTAATGCTACACAAATATAAGAAACAATTTGTGCCTCATCATTGATAGTACTATCCTATTGGTTGTTGTGAACAATCCTACTTTTGTCCATTTAATGTAGGAAGCCCATATGCATGTGGTCCTCTCCACAAACCCAACCGTTAATTATTTTCCTTGTCCTGTTTCCCAAGGGTTCTATTGACTTTCTCCCATTTTGAGATACATAGTTCCGTTGTAAAGAGATTATAATATATCCTAAAGAAAGGAGGTTTGAAAACTTTCTTCATTCTATCCTTCTATATTTTCTTCCCCTTCTAATGCTTTTGAAAATATGATTTGACTTTGTTCTATATTTCACAATATTTAGATTTTTATCTTACTTGTGCAATTGTCTAAGGTTCCATGATTTCAATATGATATTTGTATGATGGAATTAGTCCACTTAGGAAGCATTATATTTTCACTTTCTTAACATGTTTTAGTAGTTCCATGACTTTTTTTCATACTCATTCATCAATGGACATATGTTCTAGCTTTAACTCATGGAGTTCAGGCACCTTCCTTTCATAGTAATGATTAGATAGATACTTCTTTTGAAAATATTTCTTAAACTCCCTATGGTCAATCTTTCTCTCATGAATCCTTTTTATTTGTTAGTGATGTTACCACCAAAGAAAAACCTTGCCTATTAGATTATAAATGGAAAATATGGCCTTAAGGTTTCTTGAGTAATCATGGATTTCAAAGTATTTTCTCATCCCTAACAACCATGCCTCATAATCATGTCCATATTTTTTTTCACCATCAAAGTTGGGTGGTTTGTCCTTGCAAAATTCTCCCCGCAGGATTTCATCATAGGTGTCTCTTTCTCTATTGACTACATGTATAAGATTGTAGCTTATTCAAAGTCTCCTCATATGTATATGAATCAATAATAAATGATTATTTTGGAGTTGTTTGGTATGACTCATCAAATTAAGTTCTTTTTAAAACTTGGGATTTTCTACTATAATCCCTCCTTGAGCTTCTCATTCTTCAATCAACATTATTAGAGTTTATTCTATGTTGCAATTGCCTTTGTATTTTCATTAGGATTTGGACCAATTGGAATTCATCTAGATTTGCATCTCTCAAGATTTAATTATCCTTTCCTTATATGCTCAGAAGCTATGAGCCTCAACCATTAACCTCCTCGTGGTTTCCATAATTTTTTGAGGGTCCTCTTGGTTCATTTGTCCATTGGATACAACTTTAGCATAATATTCATATCTGAAACCATGACATTTTCATCATGCTCAAAGGGGCTTGGTGTGTCATCCATGCTAACAACTTCTTCATAAGTCCTTAAATTGCATTATTATTATTTAAGGTTTATGATGTTGGTTTAGATCTATGAAAGTCTCAACATAATGCATTTATTAGACAATTTTGTTATAAAACCTTCTTTGAAGTTGTATGCATTTTATAGATAATCCACATTTACATTTGTTTTTTCAAAATCAAGCCCAAAAGCCCTCTTTTATCAACATTTTTAGAAAAATAAAAATGATTTCTACATAAAGAAATTGCTAAGATATGGTCTTATCTAAAAGATATTTATAATGGTTCTAAAATTTCCTCAAACAATTTCTAGAGCTATCTGTTGCAACCTATGGAAGATAACATCTTAATAAATTTCTATAGTTATGTTGGTCCAAATCAAGGTTCAATACCAACTTCTATCAATAGTGAAGGAAAATAATGTGAGAACCGGTTAAAGGTTTGTATCAATAATTTATAGTTTTTTGTATTTTGAACACTCTACAATATTCGTCACAATGATAATCTTCCTTGATCATATTCTACACATCTCTTAATGATCTGAAAATGATAAAGACTTGTATTCTTGAAAATATTTGCAAGTTTTAATTCAAGTGTTCTTAAGCAAATGGATCAATTTTTCAAACACAAATTTTATAGAAATTTCACATTCAAGATGCATATAATCAACAACAAATAACAGTGAACAGAAAACACATAACACAACAAATGATAAAGGAGTTCACCCCTCTCTTGGGCTACATCTCCTGGTCCAACTTCCAATGGATATTTTGTATTATTTGCTCAAAGTGCTAAAATATGTGTTTTACAATGCTCAAAATTCCAAATAGATGGCTCCAATGGTTTCAGAACATCCAAAAACCCCTAGTTGGGCTTTTTCGGCACCTCGTTTGGCCAAAAATTGAAGAAGATAGGCTTCCTGGCAGTTCCCCTTCAAACTTTTTGTCTCTGGATCGCCAAAATGCACCTCTGCCTCCTCAACCTAGCGCCAATGCGCATATTTGTGTGAAAATATAGCACCGGGTGCAACCGCAAAATGGTGCAAACTATAGGACGGTTAGGGCGCGCCTAGCCCTTAATCGCCAAGTCCGTGGGCATATGGGTCACCATGTGACCGCGCGCATATACAAAAAGGGGTCAAGTTTTAAACCATATGGTAACGGGTTGAAGGGCGTGCGCCAGTGGTTACATGGTACATACATATGACCGAGGGCTGGGGATAAGCCCCGGCCTGGACCACGCCCCATTTCAAAACTATTGCAACTTAAATAAATTGAAACCCATATACATATTAAGAACCATATGTGGGTGCGCCCATTGGGCGGCCCTTCCCAAGGCTCTTCCCCTACCCGGAGGTCGCGGGGTCGAGTCCTGCCAACTACATAGATTTTAAACCATAGCCAAGGTGGCCATTGATTGGGCCATGTGTCGCCATCCCATTCGCCACAAACAAGCCACGTGTAAAGAAACGATTCGTCGTCCAACTGCCAACCAACACCTGCCACATGTCATATGGCCTTGCCAACTTATCCCTACCATGTATCGTATGGCTCTGCCACATCAGCATCCGTATGGACTGTACGGACTGTACAGTCAACACATTTTTTTTTGCCTGTTTGACGATTTGAACAGAACGCAATATCTCTCTCATCCAATGTCCATTTGAACCCAAACGAGTTGTGTTGGGTTCGTGATGACGAGGCCTACACAC
>JASDQU010101405.1:12800-23706 GCA_032191745.1 Picea mariana | reverse complement strand
CTCCTCTTGTGAGTTTCAACCTTGTGAGCATCAGAAAACAAAACACTTGCAAATAATCAAGCCTTCAAAAACCTAAGCTCTGATACCAACTTGATCTGAAAATGATAAAGACTTGTATTCTTGAAAATATTTGCAAGTTTTAATTCAAGTGTTCTTATGCAAATGGATCAATTTTTCAAACACAACTTTTATAGAAATTTCACATTCAAGATGCATATAATCAACAACAAATAACAGTGAACAGAAAACACATAACACAACAAATGATAGGGTTCACCCCTCTCTTGGGCTACATCTCCTGATCTAGCTTCCAATGGATCTTTTGTATTATTTGCTCAAAGTGATAAAATATGTGCTTTACAATTCTCAAAATTCCAAATAGATGGCTCCAATGGCTTCAGAACGTCCAAAAACCCCTAGTTGGGCTTTTTTGGCACCTCGTTTGGCCAAAAATTGAAGAAGATAGGCTTCCTGGAAGTTCCCCTTCAAACTTGCTGTCTCTGGATTGCCAAAATGCACCTCTGCCTCCTCAACCTAGCCCCAACGCGCATATTTGTGTGAAAATATAGCACTGGGTGCAACCGCAAAATGGTGCAAACTGTAGGATGGTTAGGGCGCGCCTAGCCCCTAACCGCCAAGTCCGTGGGCATATGGGTCACCATGTGACAGCGCGCATATACAAAAAGTGGTCAATTTTTAAACCATATGGTAACATGTCGGAGGGCATGCGCTGGTGGTTACATGGCACATACATATGACTGGGGGTCGGGGCTAATCCCCGACCCGGACCGTGCTCCATTTCAAAACTATTGCAACTTAAATAAATTGAAACCCATATACATATTAAGAACCATATGTGGGCGCGTCGGTTGGGCAGCCCTTACCAAGGCTCTTCCCCTTCCCAGAGGTCGCGGGGTCAAGTCCTGCCAACTACATAGATTTTAAACCATAGCCAAGGTGGCCATTGATTGGGCCATGTGTCGCCATCCCATTCGCCACAAACAAGCCACGTGTCAAGAAATGATTCATCATCCAACTGCCAACCAACACCTGCCATGTGTCATATGGCCCTGCCAACTCAACCCTGCCACGTGTCTTACGGATCTACCACGTCAGCATCCGTACGGACTATACAGTGAGCACATTTTTTTGTGCCTGTTTGACAATTTGAACAGAACGCGATATCTCTCTCATTCGACGTCCGTTTGAACCCAAACGAGTTGTGTTGGGTTAGTGACGACGAGGCCTACGCACCCGTTCGATTTGAAGTGATTCCAAGCACTTTGAATTTTGAGCAAACTTTGATCCCCTGGATCACTTAAAATGGAATCTCAACATTTTTCTCACTTTTTGTAACTTTCGATCTAGTTTTCTATCCCATGGTAAATTGTAAATATTGATAGGATAATTTTTCATTTTTTTCCATCTTGGATAAATTTTCATCCATTTTCTTCCCTTCGTGCATAGTGCTTTTGCCTCAGAATAGTGAATTGTGAGCCATTTTGCCAATTTCTTCCATTTCCTTAAAGATTCTTCAAACCTAATTCAATTTTTAGATACAATGAATCAATAGTACTCATTTTATCCTTCTCTATATCAATATGATCATATGGTTGACTTTTATGCCCCTAATTATGCAAAATGAAATCTTTCCATTATCTTCATTTTTTTGGAGAAAATGAAAAATTTTGCTCAAGATATTTTGCTAAATAATGTCTTGTGGACCTTCTTTTCAAATTTCACATCAATTTGGATTTTTATGTTAAAGTTATCTTAAAAAATATTTTTTTTTCCTAGAAGTTTTGTTCTCCACATTGGGTGCCTTTTCCTAGGATCTTGACTTGTAGATATGTTTCTCAGAAACCTAACAGTTAGTCATTTTCCTTGATCTTGTTTACATAGGACCCCTTCCTAAATATTTTTTCTATGATGATGCACACCTTTTTCTCGAGTATACTACATATAGAGCCTAATCATGGGTCTCATTATTTATCCTCCCAAATTATATTATCTAATGAACTATTCTCATGGTCCCATTTGCAATAGATCCATTCTCATCCATTCTCATTGTTCCATGGCTTGCACTTTTATTTTATTGTGTATACCACCACTAAGGCCTACTCCTAACTCCTTTTCTTATCCCCCTAGGTCATATTCCCATATAGACTACAATTTCAGCTAATATCCCTCACTAGGGCACAGATTTTAGACCTCTTGTCTTGGATGAGAAGTTGTGATGTAAAAATGAATGTACCTTATGATTATTTATACAAAACTTTGACCTTTAATCAATTTCAGGTCAAAATTAAGGCCGACCTGGCCAATTTATAATAAAATCCAATTTTGTCATAACAAAAAATAATTAGCATCTAAAGACATCTCCAAGGGTGACATCATGCTCTTCTAGGGTGACGTTGAGGCCTAAAGGTGTAAGGTTGAGCCTAAAATGTAGGGTGCTTGGCCTTTAGAGGCCCCAGATTATGCCCACACATTCCACCATGCTCATAAATTCCTCCAAAATGAAAACCCTAGCACTAGATGACATCAGGGTCATGATGGTGACATCTAGGGCCCTCAAGGGTGAACGACCATGTGGAAGAGAAAGGTCACCCTGGGTCTAGGCCTGTCAGGGTGCCTCCAAAGGAAACAACCTTCTTTTTCCTAGTGCAAATATTTAATTTCTTCTTACCCCTCGTTGGGGTTGTAGCATCCATTTGTGGGATTTAAGCCCCCATGAAGGTTCGAGCTAATGATTCCCTCATGTGTACCTGTCCACCGGGAAAGGTCCCGCAACAACAACAAGTACACCCTCCAAGGGTTCATAAGTCACAAGAATCATAGCATGTACATCACATCTAATAATTAAATTACCCAAACATGTGCATCAAACCCCCCTTAACCCAGACAAATGCTTATTGGATTTTAACTCTTGTCAGTTGCTTTTACCCTCTGGGCCTTTAGCCCCTTCTTCCCAGAAGGTAAGGTATAACCCTTCCTAGTGTATCCAATCCCAATGCCCAAATAAGGGTAGGGGAGATGAGAGGAATAAATATGGAAAGTGGTAAGTATGGAGGGAACAGATGATGAATTTTCATAGACCCACCCAGTGGCAACCCATCCTAAAGGGAAATAAACTTACAATAGAACCTTGTCTCCCTTCTAGGTATGAATGAGGCAAAGAGCATAATTTCCAAGCAAATGTCATGAAATGAGGAAGGATTCAATACAACATATTCAAGTTCTTCAAAAATCAGAGTGATACATACCATGATACCCAGACCCATTAACTCATGGAGAAAGACTCATCGCTACTTCAGAACCAGGCTGGTGTGATGGATATTATCAACCATGTCATTACCTTTATCATAACACGAAGGGATGAAAACATCCAAGGGATTCTCTAACCGTTCTTCACTTTCCAAATCACAAAATAAAGCATCTTCAAAATATTGGAAAGGGAAATAACTTACCATATTCAATTCTTGCTATGAAGGAGCATCGAAGACTTGTACGACTTCATCAAATGAAAAAGAAAGCATCATAGCTTCATCCTCATGAATTTCAACTACATCTTTAGCTTCATAATACAGAGGGTCTAACTTGTCCAAGGATTCCGTTTCTTCTTCAATTTTTGAATCATAGAATAAGGTATCGTCAAAAACCTGAAAAGGAAAGTGACTAACTTCATCCTCTTCTTTTTGTGTAGGAGGAATATGATCTCGGATGGCTTCATCAGAGGGAAGAGTGAAGATTAATACTTCATCATCATGTTTGATATATTCATGCTCTCACTCTTCAACCAGGTCTTCATTCTCCTCGGTAGAAGCATAAGTAATTTTTGGCTCTTCCTCATGGGATTGGAAACCTTCATTAGGATCCCTCTCCTCAACCTCCCATTGGTCGATGAATTGTTCCCTTATTTCCTGAAATTTACTAACAAAGATATCAAGGGAAACTAATCTCTCTAGACTAAAAGTATTTGGGGTATCTTTGGGGTCATCGACTTTGATTTCTAGAGTAAAGAGGTTTTCTCCCTTGAACAAGGATATATTTGCCTCAATTTGTATAGCCATGTGATAAGATTCTTGGATTGTTCTTGTCCCTTTTTTACTGAGGAGAAACCCTAATTGCACTAAGAGTGCATTGGTATAGTGGTAAACAAGGTACTTGTCTTCAGGATGATGACTTCTGGGAATTTGTTGTAGCAAATTCTCAAATCTGGTATGGAATTATTTGACAGTCTCATTCTTAGTTTGTTTCATGTACTCAAGTATTTTTATAAGGATGTGAATATATTCTAATTTAATACCCCATTTCTCTAGAACAGTTTCCTCTAACTGGTCCATATATGTGATGCTAGCATCAGGGAGATCATCATACCATTTCCTAGCATTGCCATGAAGAGTGGCAGAGAAAAGTTTCATTGCCAAATCTTTAACATCATCACTTATAGGGTGGAGTTGAAAGAAATCCCAAAAATTACCCATGTGATATTCGACCCTAAACCCATCATTACCAATGAATCTAGGGAGCCAATTTTCATACCTCGAAGGCATTTGTTAAGGGTAACCCATAATTTCACTTATATCCAAGGGTTTAAAAATTATCTGGGTCCCATTGAGAAGCCATGGTTGGCTTTATCATCAATGGATTCACCAGATAATCCTTCTAGGGTTTATCAAAGGGAAAAGAGGGAATCACCCTTAGTGGAGTCGCCAGGTAAGCTTTGAAAAGTGAAAGGCTTTGAGAAAAAGGCTGACAAAAAAATTGCCATTCGAGGAAAATTGACTCGATGTTCCCTGGAAATGGCGCCAAAAATGTTATCGCACAATTTGTACTTTCTCAAAGCCCAATTAAAGTAAGGGAGTTTGGAATAACAAACATGATATCCTATCACTGTCACCTTAATAGGAAATCCTCACTTTTAAAGTATAGGCAGGGTCTACCCCAAGGGAGACATCCCCAGTAGCCTAAATGGTTTGAAGCTTAGGGTTATGGTCAAGATATATTCCCCCATCTCACTGGTTACCAAAGTCACTCAGTCTTTGTCTAAAAGATGAGGTTAATGAATTTCTTGATGTCCCTGCCAAGAACAAGACAATATATCATTCATATACAATAATTCCAAGTACAAATATGATAATAGCACCTCAATAGACAATGGACAGTGAAAATAAGTGGTAGCTGATATAAAATTGCAACAGTTAATAAGTTTACAACAACAATCATAAAATGTAACAACTGCAACAAATACTCCTCAAAAAATATTGAAAAGACAACTAAAAGATATTATTGACTAATTAGTATGATAATAACTTGTCATAAGAAATTTCTAAAATGATTAGGTACAAATTAATGTTGAGTATACATAAAATTTGTTGCAAGTAGATAGTTGTAGCAAACATTTATAACAACAACAAATAAGTTAGTGATCTAGCTAAATTAAGGTTAGAGATAGTTAGTAAAATCTTAGGAGAAGAGTGTTTGAGTGTTTAATCCATCCTTCAACAAGAGAGAAGGAAGAATTAGTTCCTTATAGGGATTATTGAGTCAAAGTGGACAACTTCTTCTAAGGCTGCAAATTAGTTTATGATAATGCACAAAATTCTAAGAGGGAAAATGCATAGGAGAAGTAGTAACTTAAGTCCCCCTATGCATTGACCTCAAGATACAGGATGCTAGGGTGTAGGAAATTATAGGCCCTAGCACCTTTCTCTCCTTAGGATTCTTATGGAGTAAAACTTATGCAATGTTAACTAAGTCAAAATCCTTAGAGTGATAGAAATTTAGGGCTCTAAGGTTTCACTAGTCCCTAGATCAATTCAATGAAAATCCTGGCAAACAGAAAGTAAGAAAGTAGCAATTTAAGTTCCTTACTTCAAGCATTAAGTATACCATGAAATTTCATAATATTGCATGAGAAAACAAAACCATACATAAACCATTCAATAGATGACAAAAAATGTATATTTTACGTACTTGCACCAAGAATAATAATGAAAATACCATGCAAGATCATCATCAAAACTTCCAAGATTGATCCAAGTTGCAAAAAATAGCCTTATACAAAAGTGCACCTCACAATTTCAGCCAATAGCCTTCACTAGGGCGCAAATTTCAGACTTCTTCTCTTGTATGTGAAGTTTTGATGTAAAAATGAATGTAGCTTATGCTTATTTATACAAAACTTTGACCTTTATTCAATTTTAGGTCAAAATTAAGGATGATTTGGCCAATTTACAATAAAATCCAATTTTGACATAATAAAAATTAATCAGCAAATAAAGACATCTCCAAGGGTGACATCATGCCCTTCTATGGTGACTTTGAGGCCTAAAGGTGGAACATTGAGCCCAAAATGTAGTGCGCTTGGCCTCAAGAGGCCCTAGATGATGCCCACATATGCCACCAGGCTCATAAATGTATCCAAAATGAAAACCCTAGATATGGATGACGTCTGGGATCATGATGGTGACGTCTAGGGCCCTCAAGGGCCAAGGTCCATGAGGAAGAGAAATTTCACCCCTAGGTCTAGGCCTGCTAGGGTGCCTCCAAATGAAACGTCCTTCTTTTTCCTGATGAAAATATTCAATTTCTTCTTACCCCTAGTTGGGGTTGCAACATCCATTTTTGGGCTTTAAGTTCCCATGAAGGTCTGAGCTAATCATTCCCTCATGTGTACCTATCCATCGGGAAAGGTCCTGCAACAACAATAAGTACGCCCTCCAGGGGTTCATAAGTCAAAGGGATCATAGCATGTACATCACATATAATAATTAAATTACCCAAACATGTGCATCAAACCCCCCTTAACCCAGACAAATACTTAAATGCATTATGAAACTTGACAAGTTGGGTTTGGAGAAGGTCTAAGGGTACCCTATTGGGCTAACCTCTCTTAAGTTTGGGGTGTTTCCTAGGTGGCATCTAATCCAAATCATGTAAGTGTATGAGGTGGCATAGGGTAAATATTTGGGCATGGGGTGCATGTAATAACAAGGAAATGAAAAGTCTTACCTGTGGGTGCCTTTGTAGAGGGCGAGTTGCACCTTGTCATAAATGAAATTGTTTCCTATCCCATTCATTGCCTTTTATTCTTAGCTTTATTTATTTTGATCTTTTTCTTTTGTGCTTCAAGGGAAAAGTTGAGGGCCACTGTCTTGGCTTGATGACCAGAGGTGACAATGTTATCCACATACATTTCATGGAAATGAGAAGGTTTCCTTATGATGAGACCCATTTTCTCTTGGTTATACCACCAAGATCCACTAGCATGGTTTGGTGACCAGATAGGTGGTAGTGTCATACTGCTACATGCCCATGTTCATAATAGTCTTTCTCGTGATGAGACCTCCTATCCATCAACTAGTACCTTGAGTGTTTATGTATCTTATGGGTCCCCTTTTCTTATTGAGAAGATTTTTACTATTTTCTTGGGGATCCCTGGGAAAAGAATCTCAAGGGTTTTCAAGATTTGGCTTTTAACTCTTGCTAGCTACTTTGACCCTCTGGGCCTTTATCCCCTTCTTCCCACAAGGTAAGGTAAAACCCTTCCTAGTGTAGCCAATCCCAATGAAAAAACAAGGGTAGGGATATGAGAGGAAAATATATGGAAAGTGGTAAGTATGGAGCGAACAAACAATGAATTTTCAAAGACCCACCTAGTGAAAACCCATCCTAAAGGGAAATCAACTTACTAGGGCACCATGTCACCCATCTAGGTATGAACGAGGAAAAGAGCATAATTTCCAAGAAAATGTCATGAAATTAAGAATGATTCAATACAACATATTCAAGTGCTTCAAAAATTAGAGCGATACATACCATGATACCCGAACTCATTACCTCATGAAGAAAGACTCATCGCTATTCCAGGACCAGGCTGGTGTGATGGATACTGCTACTAGTGATAAGTGGACTTCACTAAAGAAAAGAGGGGGCCCCTAGGGCCATGCTCAAGTCATCTGGATCTCGCTACGCCATGTCAAGGGCCTATGGTCCTCGATATGTGATCTCCTTCTTTATCCCTAGGCTAGAGGATACTCATGTATAAGCTAAAGAGATAAAGGAGTGAGCATTACCAATACATAAATACAATGTACCTACCTTCTCTCCTTTTACTATTATGGGTGATCCTTTAGTGACCTTCCATGCATTTTCTGTAAATGTAGATATATATACTTCACTTCTCAACTGTCCTGTTGAAATTAGATTTCTTATCAAATATGGAACATGTCTTGCCTCTTTAAACAACCACTGGTTTCCATTATTTAAATTTATTTGTACCTTACCCATTCCAACAATTTCACATGGTTCATAATCACCCAAATAAACCTGTCCAAAATCACCTTGAACATAATCTTGAAAATATTTCCTATGGGGTGTGGCCATAAATGAATCCCCTAAATAATATACCCAAGAATCAATAATATTATCTAAATAAGTAATCAAATCTTCTTTTAACACATCACTTGCTACATTTGCTTCCTGATTTTTCTCCTGTTGTCGATATCCTTGTTTGTTTGGAGATATGTAGTCTTTCTTTAGATGTTCTTTCTTCCCACAGTTCCAACAATCTATATTTGCTAGTCTAAATTTGGATCTACACTTCCCAGATTTCCCATAGTTCCTTTTGATCTTTCTTCCCTTTGTCTTCCCCTGTTCTTTATGGTCAACACATTAGCTAATGTCTCACCTATGCTTTTCTATCACATTTCCTCACTAAGGATAACACCAACAACATCATCAAATTTCAGAGTGTTTGAACCGAAGACAAATTTAATTACAACCATGACCAAGCCATTCCATCTTTCTAGAAATGAGAACACGATTAGAAGAGCCCTAACCTCATCATCAAAGTTCACTCCTAAAAAACTTAGTTGATTAGTAATCGTATTAAATTCATTTAAATGATCAACAATAGATCCACCTTCTGACATATTCATATTAAATAATCGCTTCATTAGAAATACCTTGTTGGAGGCTAAGGGGTTTTCATATAGTTTATCTAGTGCCTTCATCAGATCCTTTGTTTCCTTTTCTTTTGAAGTGTTGAAATCCACCGACCCTTCCAGGCACAATCGTGTCGTTCCTAGTGCCTTTCTGTCAAGAACGTCCCATTCTTCCTCCTTCATACTCACCGACTACTTTTCTTTTCCACCCAATGGTAGGAAAATATCCTTCTGATATAGATAGTCTTCCATTTTCATCTTCCATAACTAGTAGTTTTGGCCATTAAATTTCTTGACCCTAAACTTTCCATCTTCTGCCATTTCTCCCACTCGAAGCAAGAACCCTCTTTTACTACGCGTTACCTTTTTCTATGATACCAATTGTTATAAAATAGAGGATCACAGAGTAATAATATAAAACATATGCATAAATAAAACATAGAAGATACACATTACAATAGATACACATATATATGTGGTTCACCCAATATGGGCTACGTCCACTAGAGAAATTACCAATCCTTCCTTTATTATTATCCAACAAATGAAGGGATACAACCTACGGTACATCCATTGTAAATTCCTCTTCTTTTCTCATAGTATCTTCACTCAGAATACAATACACTCACATACATAACCAAAATACAATTCCCTCATACATAAAAAAGAGGGTTTCCTCCTAGGGAAAAAAACACTAACACAAATTCTATTGTCATATCTACACCCTAATGATAAAAAATTATGATTGACTATGAAATTACAATATTTTACAAGGTGACCCCCTTGGTGACAGATGTGGGGGGGAAATCCCCCCCACAACCCCCATTAGGAAATGAGATCCAAACACGGTTGAAATAAGTCCTCTGAATCAAGAAAATAATCATGCTCCACAACCAACAAAACAACCCTCTTATGATTGTTGTTATGTTTTAAAGTGATTGTTGGCTCAATAATTTTGGCAAGCATTTTTTTGATATGTTCAAAACCCTTGCTAAACCCCCTCATTTGGTTGTTGTAGTATTTTAGGTGTATTTATGATTGGTGACTTTTGTCAAACACTTTGTTGGAACACTCAAATACCACTATAAAGAGATCCTTATTGTTGTTGTTTGATTATGTGTGGTTGATATGTTTTTATTAATTGGGTTTACAAATAATAAACATGTTTTGATGCCAAATAACAATTTTATTCAATATGCAAAGCAACACAATTCATTGGCCATATTAAAAAAAATGTATGACAACAAGAAAAAATCACATATGTTGTTGTTATTATCTATCCAAGATACAACTATCAACCAATTAGCTAACAGATCCAACATGGCTTGTTGTTTTTCTAATTTATAAATACACGCACCTCAAACAACAATTGAAATTGACCCCAACAATAGAATTCATCCCCTCAACAAGATAAATTGGCCCATCTGTAAGAGAACTTGGCCAAAAATGAAACTCAACCTCCCAACAATACAAAATGCATCCCCTTGACAAAAAAACTCAGCCCAACAACAAGAAACTCATCCCCTTGGCAACAAAACTTGGCCCAACACAAGGGAGCTCAACCCCAACAATGAAACTCACCCCCAAAAACAATAAAATCAACCCCTTGACAAGAAACATGGTCTAACAACAATGGAACTCAGCCCCAACAACAATAAACTTGCCTCCTTGACAAGAATTACAGCCTACACAAGGAGAAATTGACCTCTACTCAACAAATCATCCTCCAAAAGTATAACTCAACCTGCACAAGAAGAAATATACCTTCTACAATCTCGATACTGCTACAAAATATGGATGTTTACCCTCAATAGTGAATGCAAGTGGAAAGCCTGAATGGTCTTCCCCACCAAATGGCTAGTTTGGAATTTTTCACCATCGAAACCTTACCAGTTAGGGTGGAATCTTTCACCACCGAAACCAATCCATAGAAGGGTTTCACTCCAAACCCCAAA
>JASDQU010101404.1:783255-809085 GCA_032191745.1 Picea mariana | reverse complement strand
GCTGGACTTCCAGAGTTTGGTTGAATTAACAGGGCGGTCCATCTGAAGGTACAGTAATGGGAGTTGCAGAAATTGCCTTGGGACTTGTGCCTTTGCTAGTGACACAGAATTCGTATCAGCAGAGGCAATGGGCATAGGATTGACTGCCTATCTGATTAATGGTATGGTAAATACGACGCCAGCAACATTCGATATCCTACTTATCTTCTCACCTATAACAACCCCACGTTCACATAGAAGATTGGTATACATCATCACTTTCGCCCCGCCGCGGTGGAATTCGATGCCATCTAACCGCGAAACCATTTGGAAAATGTGGAATTCCTCTCTCTCGGTGTGAACCTCGTAAAGGGCGGGTTTGGACGGGCCTTATATCCCTTACGAAACCGCGAGCGTGTCCCCTTTTAATACCAGGGATAAAAAAAATTCAATGCGACGGCGGAATCGGAATCCCACCTTCAAGGAGAATGTTATAATCCCGTTTACCCTTTTACAAAGTAGAATACATGGTCATTGTAGGCTTGCAGCTATAAATAAGTCATAGTGAATATAACTCATTAGTTGTTGCCAATAACCTAGCTCTTTAAGCACTTAGATTAATCAATGTTTTTATGGATCACACTAATCTTGATGGATAGTTAAATAAATAGAGTTAAAAATGTGTGAGTTTTTTTTTTTTACCATGGGAATTGATAATTGGTAATTGGTCAAAGTTCAAACCAAGTCATTTTAGAGGCACATCCATGGAGACTTATATCCAATGAGGCATCTACCCTTCTAATCTTATCACAATGGGTCAATATTTTATTGGGGATTTGAACCAAGTAAGGAGAGTGCAAAACTTATCTCCTCACCATTTGCATTGTAGACCCCTTCACAAAAGGTGTGAACTTCTTAATAAAGCATCAAAGAAAATATGAAAGGTTAATGCAAACAAGTGTCTTGTGCTCACCATAATGTATCAATGTCGCATTGGTCTTGAAAGAACCAAAATTGTTAGTATATTAATTAAATATAATTGTATCATAAGTGTTGAGAGAATGATAAGTTATAAGACAAGGTTGTTTGAGTTTATGATTTGAGATGTTGTTGAAATTCATGTTTATAAAGTTTTTTTTTTTTTTTAAGAAGGGGTGTGACACATTGAAACATGTTGCAATGTGAAAAGTGGTTGAATTAAGATAATGCCTTTAACAAACATGTAAGAGTTTTTGAAAGATAGTTTTTTTGCTTTATGAACTAATTCATGCTTAATGTGTTTTTCATGCTAAGAATATATCAATAAAATATCTTTGGCACATACAGAGGGTGCTCTAAGGTAAAGGGCTATGTCTTAAATGTGTTAAATGGATAACAACGATAACAAGTGTTAGCATAAGCATTATAGAATTCATTGAGCAAGATATTGCCCATTACACTAAGTGATTTGTATATGAGTAAAGTGATTGTTATGCATCAGTTGTCGAACAACTAGATGATTAGACTGAAAAGGAGAAGGAACAATATACAACATTGTTTGAGTGGGTTTGTCACAAAATTGGCAATGCATTGATATAAAGTTCAAACAATTATTGTTAATTATGTTATAATGAATTACCAAATGGATTATTGATCCAAATCGGGTTGAGATCTAGAAGGCTTGATGCCGAGAGAGGAGGAGAGAAAACATGCAAATCTTTCATGAAATTAATCACAAGAACATTGATGAAAAACCATGAGTTGAATACACCACAAAAATATGAGAAAGAGAGAAAGAGTTGGAGAAGAAGGATTCCATTAACTTTTAAGAACAACCATTACATGCAATGAGGCCAATTTTGGGACCTCTGCTTCCCAACCTCCACTCTCTCTCTATTGCCTTTTTATAAGGTGTCTTTTTTTTACAAAGTCAATTTTGATTAGGGTTGACTCTGTTAATTACATATCTATCAAGTTCCCTTTTTACATAAAAATATGAATATATGACTCATACATCCAAACTTAGACTATAAGCCCCCCTAAGATTTGGATCAATCCTCCCCCCTTAGAAAATGATGGTCCCCATCATTTCACCCATGCTAAAAAGGGGACCCCATTATGTTCATAGTACCATCATGATTACAATGTGTCGAGTGCCAATGAAGAGAAGGGTTTTGTGCGGTTAACCCATAACCGTGGGTTTGTTGGTGACCCATAACCGAGTTGGCAATGGCAAACTTGTCATTAATGTGTTTACAATTTATGGGGTATTTTACATGGATTAAAATTACAATATGATTTAATAAATTCAAAAAAATAAAAAATGAAATGAAAAAAACCCTATTTTTCTTGGTCATAGACATGTTGCAATTTTGTTCATATCTTGATATAGATGATGAAATTGAATTCGGTTGAAGACCCATTTGAGATCTCGAAGAAATCTTTCCTTTGATATTAGATACTTGCTTTGTTGTAGCTTGTGGAGTGAGAAAACTCTTCCTGAAGATCGAGGGATGTGCGGTCGCACTGTTTTACATACCTTTGGTGCTTAAAACGATCGTATCTCACAAACCAAAAAACGAAATGAAATTCTGTACAAAAGCCATTTGAGATAACGGAAAAACATTTCAAATGAGCTATAGTCTGCCCTCTAAAATGCTCTATGGAGTTCGTGGCACCTGCATAAAGTTTGTTGAATATAGATGCCCTATATTCCGTCCATGATTGTGCTCCTATGGCGGCCATACAATTGTGGGTAAGTTGAGAAAGGGTTGGATTGAGGTCGCACAATCTTCCAAATGTTGTATGTAGAGTTTTTAAGCCGTAAACTGGTTGCATGAATATGAAATAATGTTGAATATGAGAGAACCGAGTGCATAGGGCCACAAAGAATGCTGAGGGATTGTAGAGAAGCATGGGTTGTTGTAGAGGCCATGGAACCTCCGTGATCAGCATGGAAACCCTGCAAAATTTATGAGATTGTTGTAGACTAATGGATGTAGTGAATCCATGTAAGGATGCTTCTGCAATGGTGAACAAAGTTCCGAGGGAAAAAAAACCTGTAATTCATGTGGACCAACTGTGATACGTACAGTGTATGGCCCAACAAATGGGCTCTGAGAGTGCAAAAAGGAGGTTGGAGATTGCTGCAAATATTTAAACCCGAAATATGCTTCAAACCATAGTTCCCATGGACTAGTAACGTGCTCTGGTACCATTGATCCAGATCTTGAGGGTTGAGATCTAGAAGGCTTGATGCCAAGAGAGGAGGAGAGAAAACATGCAAATCTACCATGAAATTAATCACAAGAACATTGATGAAAGTCCATGAGCTGTATACACCACAAAAATATGAGAAAGAGAGAAAGAGTTGGAGAAGAAGGATTCCATTAAGAATAACCATTACATGTAATGAGGCCAATTTTGGGACCTCTCCTTTGCGACCTCCACTCTCTCCCTATTGCCTTTTTATAAGGTGTCTTTTTTTTACGAAGTCAATTTTGATTAGGTTTGACTCCGTCAATTACATATCTAAGTTCCCTTTTTACATAAAAATGTGAATATATGACTAATACAATTGAACTTAGACTATAAGCCCCCCTAAGATTCAGATCAATTACCAAGCTCACCAAGCTATGGTTTTCAATGTTATTGTTTTGTTCCCACTAAATTAGATTAAGTTGTTGTTTATGTCATCAATAGTCAAAGATCTTGTAGATTTGGACCAAGAGTGCAATGTTGTGATTATTATGCATCAATTTTNCTAAGTTCCCTTTTTACATAAAAATATGAATATATGACTAATACAATTGAACTTAGACTATAAGCCCCCCTAAGATTCAGATCAATTACCAAGCTCACCAAGCTATGGTTTTCAATGTTATTGTTTTGTTCCCACTAAATTAGATTAAGTTGTTGTTTATGTCATCAATATTCAAAGATCTTGTAGATTTGGACCAAGAGTGCAATGTTGTGATTATTATGCATCAATTTTGGAACAACTATATGATTTGACCAAGAAGGATGAGGAACATTTACAAGATTATTTAAATTGGGTTTGTCGAAAATGAAGTGAATGAGATAATTAAGTGAGTAAGTTTTCAAATTGAAGCATTTTCATTTCAGGTTTTGAAGCAAAAAGGATGATAAGGATGAAGAGAAGGGCCAAGGAATAGAAGGGAGGTGGCCTTTGAAGGAAGGCACGCATAGAGAGAGGTGAAGAGCACCTACAACACCCATAAAAATCATTCACCTTGATCACCCAGAGTTAGTGATGTTCTTCCTCTTCCCCATCCAACAAAGGTGGTTCAAACAATCTCAAGTTATCCACATTGATCATTGAATACATTCTCATATAAGGAGGTAGGTTTAGTTTAAAACCATTTCACTAAATTTATAAGTGATCTCAAAAGACCCATATCTCAGAGTCTTCAACTCCTTGGTCTCTCCTTGCAAACATTATTTGCTAAGATAGAGCCAGACACTATCCCCAGCATAGAATTTTTTAAATGATCTATGTTGGTGAGCTCTGATCTCATACTTCTGCTTACTATTTTCAAACTGCTACTACATTTTCAAATGAACCTACTTGATCTTCTATATGAGCCTATTTGCTTTCTTTGACTCTTGTTGTATTTTCTTGTATGTCTTCATGCTTCTATCCATAAATAAAATCAAAAGGTGACATAAATAACATCAAAAGATGAGGGTGGAAAATAACTAAAACAAGTCGTAAAACGAGATTTATGAATGGAAGAATGAATTTCCTTGTTGTAAGTGTTTTTAATAAACTAATTGTTCATCCCATGTCTTTGGGTTCTTGTTGTCACATCCTCTCAATAATTGGACCAAAGTTCTATTCACAAATTCAATTTACCATCAGTTTGAGGATGAAAAGAAGTAGAATGTTTTAGCTTTGTAGCCATGTTTCCCACAATGTTTTCCAAGTTATTAATCCTTGGCAAAGAATACCTATTATTGATGGTCACCTTCTTCAAAGTTTTGCAGTCAATGCACATCCTCTAACTTCGATCCTTCTTGGGCACTATGATGTTGGGAGAGACACACGTTGATGTCCTAAGATTTATGATTCCCTACTCCAATAACTAGTGAAATTGTTTCTTCACTTCAATTGAATATAAATGGATTGTCTCTACAACCCAATGGCAAGTAATGGAGATTCTAGCAACCATTGAATCTCATGTCCAATTTCCCTCTTAATTTGCAAACTATTAGGTTCTTGTAACACTTCTTTGTGAGACCCTGTCAATTTTTACAATTGATTATTTTTCTTGTTATCACATCCCTCAAAGGATGCACTAACCTATATTATACCTTTTCCTTCCTACTTCTCTTATCTCAAAAACAACAGCACAAACTTCTTGTTTGTATTGATCAGCCTCTTAGCTTGGCATGCACTTATCAATGAGAGCTATGATTTGAGCTATGAAATCAAAAAACTTGTGATATACCTTGAGCATGGTTTTTTGAGCAAGACTTATTTCTATTTTCCAAGCATCACTTTGAATAAGCAATTTTGTCTAAGTTGAAAACATTTCAATCTTGTTCATAATTGGTAAATTGACACACAATTCACACACACATCTAAGTCTAACCTCTACCTTGAGAGTGGGTAGTGTCAACTTGCTAAATCTTTAGTTAAGCTTGGTCCTAGAACTCCCCTTTCCTACTAAATGATTTGACTTATCTTGAACTTTAGGAACACCTTCCTTAGGTTAGGAAACCCCTTCCTTAGCCTTAAAGTGAGAGGCAAGGCTACTGAGGTGACAATGGGTGGCTTACTTAGTAGTTTCCCCTAAGCTCTCCTAAAGAGGGTAGGACTGTCCCTTCAACGAGAGTTTGAGTGGTAACAATCTACACTAAAACTTTAAAGCGAAGGTTGTCGTAAAATAGAAATAAAATGGAATTCTTCACCAAGAATGGTCTATCCCAATGATCGACCACTACAAACAATGTTTCTCAAAGTCACTATAAATAGAAGTTATAAATGTGGAGTGCACATGGTCTTTTACTATATTAGATCAAAGTTTGTGCTCGCACAAACAAAAGTTATGTGTGCTCATACAATAGTTTTGTGAACACCTAAGGAGATGCATGAAAGAATGCCATAGTGCACACATCATACCGGGTTTTGTTAAGAAACACACCAAGTGTAAAGGCGGCCAAGGGTGCGCCAATCCGAGTTTTGTCAGTTGAGCATGTTGGTCTGAATTTTCTCAGTTGCATTGGAAACCAAGAAGATGGTTGTCGGAAGCAAGAAAGGAATCACCGTGATATCTCCTAGAATGATTGCTTCCAACAACAGATGAAGACGTGGGGCGGCCATAAGATGAGATGGCCAGGCAGTTAAGATTGCCCCTTATGTAAAGAACCTACATGGAGCCATGGCAGGTGCCAAAATCATGCAAGGTCATTATATCAGACAAGCGAGTGGAGAAGAATGGTGAAGGACATCGCTCCGCAACAGAAAGTGATATAAAAGAAAGCTCTTAGCTCAGAAAAGAAGTTGGTTAATTTTGGAAGGCATCAATGCCATAGCTCTGAGTCAACCTATTGCAATTCTATGTTGTATAGAGAAGTCTCACGTGTCTTGTATCTATCTGAATCTTAAAGCTTAGTGCAAGGTGCATACTGTTGTATCCCCATTGTTTTTATAGTAATGAGATGAAGTCTTATGTTGTGCGACTCATTTATTCAGCACAATATATATCTTTGATATGATGGAATATGTTCAATAATAAAGACATGGCCATTCTTTTCTATTCTATGTTTTTTATGAATGAGTAACCCTTGTGCATGTGTTGTTTTAATTCTCGGTCCTTGTTAGATTATCAGATATGAGTTACATGGATGCCATTTGTAGTATTGTTAGTTATGTTTGATCCTCGATCCCTGACATAAGACCTTGTGGTCTCTGTGACCCTCTTTGCATCTTGGGTGAGACTTTCCTCTGCCTCAATCGAGGATTGATATGTCAATGCTTAGGGGTTTTTGTTGGACACGCTCTGGATGAACCCTAGGTCTTAAATCCCCTAGTGTTACGAAGGTCGGGGTGTGCGCAAGCATGTACTGAAGTAGTGACATTGCTCAGTGGAAACCCAACAAATGGTTTCGTTGTCGGGACCTGAAGTCTTGTTCAGATTGATGGAGGAAAAGAGAAATGTGGTGGAATCTATCTAAAGAGGAGATTCAAGACTGGATAGAAGCGGAGGAGGATGAGTTTGTCCTACAATAGATTAAAGGATTGCGGGTGAACATGAAAGAATGGAAAGGTATATATCTTTACTCTGATCTACATGAACTCTTTTTCGTATAGTTTCCATGTTTGTTGCATGAATGGTTGAAAATATAAGCGAAAGTTAACTTAGCTTTGTTACCATCGGAACCGATAGTATGGGATCAAACTATGCTTGATAGTCTAAAGGAATTGGATAACAAATGGACTCGGACCATTGATTCCTGGTTTGCTAGAGGAAAGGAAGGCTATATTATTGAATTTGCTATAAAATATAGTGATTCTTTTAGCAAGGCTCAAAGAAAGTTTGAAAAGGTCCTGAAAAGTAGATGTTAGAAGAGATCCCTCTTTGGATCAAGATGTGTCCGTGGAAAAAAGAATGATGTGCATGGAGCCTGATAGGATGGTTGAGTAAACCCCTTAGTGTTGGGGGGGTTTCTAGTAAAGGTGAGGGAAAAAAAAACCAGAGTATGGATCCAGTGAGGAGGATCCAAGAAGTTTTTGAGACGAGGTGAAGATTGGAATGGACCCATAAGAGTAGAGGAGGAAAAGAGTCGAAAGATACACAAGAAGAGTTGGGCTAAGGGAGAGAGTTGAGCGGAAGAATAGAGAAGAGTTAGTCGAGGGTGTGCGATGAGGTGTCGGGCCCATAATGAAGAGGAATCTCACACCAGGAAGTGGTGTGGGAGAGGATGTTGTGCCAGAGTGGAGCACGGGAAATGACAGGCCTGCAAAGAGGCTTGGAATCCAAGATACTAGTAGTGATAGTAGTGGTAGTGAGGGCCTAGGTGATGAAGCCTGTACCCTTTGGTTGTTGTGTATGCTACAAACTTGAGAAGAGGAAGAGAACACATGCGTGGTGCGTGGGTGCAAATTTGTGGTGCACCAGTGGACTCGGGAGAGGAAGCATCACACAGTTACGCATTGAAATGAAGAGAATTTGTCACGTAGTACAGTGGGGCACCAATCCGATAGGATTTTGTCTCTCGGTTTAATGGTGGTATGTTGAGCAGTCTAGTGAGCAATGCATGGAGAATTTGCATGCTGAGCAGAGAAACAGACTCTGTGAAAGGTGGCAGTGCAAAGATTGGGCTAGGAGATGAATTGCATGGAGGCAGTGCGCGGATCGTCCTAGAGGCAGGAGCACACAATGATGGTGTGCATTCAGATCAGGAGGAGAAGGTGTAGAATGTAGATGCGCCAAAAGTGAAGGAAGATGGAGGCTCCCCTAGTGGTGGGGGAGACAAACTAATAATGTTGGATGGTCTTCCACGACTACAGCTAGATGGCTCTTTGGGTCCCCTCATAAGAAATTTCAGGAGAAGATGGTATTACCCACCTTTTGTTCCACCCCCCTTATGCATTTTTAATCAAGAAGAACACACAACAGAAAGTGAAGAGGTTGAGGTTGAAGAAATATAAGAAGAAGAAAGAAGTGACGACACAAGTGAAGGAGAAGGTAAAGTCAACAATACTTTACCCCAAGCAATAGTGGTGTGGAAGGATCGAGACAACAACAGTCAGGAGAGTGGAACTAATCCTGGTCCCAAGATGGCCAATCAAGATAGTACGCTAAGATTGCTCGTGTTCTAGGGAATGGGTAAGGATGATGGCGAGCAATACTGCTTCACCTATGAAGCTATATGGTCTGTAAAGAGAGTTACAGATGAGGTGGATAAGATCACAAAAATGGAGACTACGTTAAGGGATCAGGCCATGACGTGGTACATGAAATATAAGGCTATTGTGCCAACAAGATAGGCGAGGTCCCTAGATGAGATCGAGCAAGATCTACTTCAGGAATTTTAGAAGCCGAAGTCAGAGTCCCAATGCATTACATAAATCAAGGAAATCAAGCAGAAAGAAGGAGAGACCGTCTAGGACTATGACCAGTGGTTCAAAATCTTGTTGGATAAACTGACATTCCAGATCCAGGATGTGCAACACAAAGAATGGTTCATTGTGGCATTTCTCCCCCATATTTGAGTCCCGCTCACCCAACAAAAGATGGCAACTCAGACCGAGGTAGTTGAGATCGTGATGTGCTTGGAAGCCACACCTGGAGGCACAGAAACATTGACCGGGTTGGCGCAGGTTCAGTTCTAACTAGCCAGCCTAAAAATACAGTTGTAAGATATGGCCAAGGATAAAGTTGTGTGCGGACATGTGTGGTGCACTACATGTCGATCAGAAGGGCATCGACGAGATGAGTGCCCGGTCCTTCCAAATTATGTGGCAACAGGCGCACTAAGTCCATTTCCATATGGATAGTTGGAATGGTGTGAAATATGTCGACAGTGGGGTCATGTGCCACTCTACTACCCCACATTATAGAAGTATCAAGCAAAAAATCACACCCTCTTTTGTGAATTCTGTAAATATGTTGGCCACGATATCAACAGTTGTCGCTCCCTCCAAATGATGCAAGATAACACATGGGAAGCATTCCGGGTGCAAGAGGAACAAAAAGGTGGTGAACAAAGGGTCAGCGACAGAGGCAGATATCAAGGAGGACCTCAAGGTGGGTATGGACATGGTCGTGGACGAGGATATGGAGGAGGAGGTGACAAACCCCCCACATGCTTCAATTGTGGTGAGATTGGTCATGTCTCACGTTTTTTCACTAAGTCGTGCGTGCTCTACGCATACTATTATAGTCTCGAACATGTAACTCGGGATTGTCCAAACTTGTTAAAAAGGTGGGAGGACAAGAAGTGTAACTGAAACATGGTACATGTCAAACCTCGCAAAAACCAGAAGAAGAAGGGATAAGGCAACGTTGGGGTAGTAACCCGTGGAGGGGCGAAGATAGGGGTAAATTTCAAACACTGAGAAAGTTTGGGTCAACAAGCAAAGGGAAATATCAGGAAGGCCCCCTCCTCAATTTGATGCATCTCAACAGATCAATTTCTACGTGACACACAACAGGCTTTGGAAGAAGAACAAGCGYGCGAGGAACTGCAACGCGCGACTCATAGGTCCCTTGAAGAGGCATGGGTTTGGGAGAAAGTTTAGAGGGAGATGAAGAGGTCACTAAAAGAAGCTCTGATTCACRAAGAAATATAGCGAGCAACACARGGGTCATTGGAGGAAGYGTGTGCGCGCAAATAAATACAACATGCGACGTAGAGATCATTAGAGGAAGCTCGCGTGCACAAAGAGATCCAGCGTGCCACCCAAAGATCAATAGCAGAAGCACGAAGATAGACTATGATGTGACACACTAAGAAGGAAGCGTATGAACAATGATAAGAAGAGTTGCAACACAYAGTGCGCATAGAGGCCTTGCATGACCTTAGTTGCCATGGAAAAATCAAAATATCAAGTCAATACMTTTCTACACTATTGTTTACGTTTGTTAAGAGATCCAAAAGATGTGAGCAAGTTGACTCATATGTTAACTGCTTGCATGAAAGAACAAGGAGAGGAGGCCACCATTGCAGCTTCACTGCCAGAAGGGGATGTCTGGGAGGTCAACAAGCAAAAGCACATTGGCTGAGAGTTTAATATGACAACATAGCTTGGAGGGTATGATATGGATGGATTCATGTTGGATCTAGGATCCGATGTGAAATTTTTACCCAAGAAATCCTAGGAAGTGATGTAGAAGCTGAAGTTGGTATGGTCACCCATTCAACTCCGACTAGTCAATCAATACAGGATCTACCCCATTAGCCGGCTAGAGCAGGTTGAGGTGAATATAGAAGAAGTAAAAATGAAGGTCGAATTTGAAGTCATTGAAATCATGGATGATTCAGATCCCTACCCTGCATTACTAGGAATCGATTGGGCTTTTGATAACAATGCAGTGTTGAATTTGAAAAAGCGCCTAATGTCATTTGAGACTCACAACCTACGCGTGGTCATGCCATTGGATATATATGAAGGTGAGCACTACAATGAGCATGTCAATGAGGATGTGCAGAGTTCGACTGTTGATAATATTTACAAGGTCACGGGGTGCAGGAAGGACTACATCAACCCCAGAGCAGATAGAGAATTAAGATGGAGGAGTGTCAAGTCTTATGACACATATTTTGAATATTCCTTGGATAGATGGTAGCACAATATTTATGAGGTGTCTACAAGGAGGTGCACCCACATCTCGGTGGAAGAGTGCATGTAAAGCTTTGGCTCCTATCAGTAATATGGGTCGAAGCAAATGAGCCTCTTGATTAAATGGTTGTGGCACATTCCTGAACACTAGAGACCTTGCACACTCGACTCAAAGGTGACATGGATTCTCTCGGCCTAGTGGGAAGCCCACCGAGACCGGTATCATGACTGGCCGGCCCTCGAAGCATCCTTGCATGAAATATTTTGACCATATTTCTAGATCCGTCACTATACCTGTCCCTACGAAAGGCGATGGATTTAGAAGCAACAATGCAGTGCACATGGTCACTATGTGAATGCCTGTCGACGATTCCCCAAAAAGGCACCCCATGTCATCCATACCTGAAATCTACATTGGGAAATGAAGGCGACCTTTATTCCCTCACAATGATCTATTCCATGCATAACTACTCCCCAAACCCATTAAACCGATGAAACCCTCACGTATCGATGTCGTGATTAACCAATGGATTTATTAGAGCCCACTCCACTTGATCTCACTCCTCTTCTTAAGCAGACATTGACTTGTCACACTCGAATGCGGATGCGTGGTGACCCACCAAGGGCCGCCCCACTTGTTTAAGATATAATGGACTCCCTTCAAGGTGCATTGATTCATGCGCTACACCCCTGGTGCGTAAAACTGCGCATGAGTACTGTCGTCTCTATCATTGTCAATTGGCCACTCTGGTGGCAACACTACAAGGACAATCGTAGTGGTTGAGGCGACATTCGTTCATTACAATGCATTCTGAAACTAATAGTTCATTAACCCCACTGAAAAAAGGACAATTTCCCTTCCTTTCTAAATAAAAGCCGAAGGTAGTGCGAATCTCCACATGAGTATCGGTCTTAGTGAAAAATCTGCCACATTCAAGAGCGACATACTAATTCTAAATGTCTAAACTTTGAGTAACATTTCCATCAAGACACGAAGTCACTTGTGTGACTAGCCAGTTTTCCATTCGGGCATGGTCATGATATAAGTATCGACTGTCCCCACTCCTTTCACCTCTATTGCTTCCTCTGCTTCGCCCCATTGCACAACTTCCACCACCAACACTACAAATCGGGCCTTCACTTCTTTCGCTCCTTCTATATCTCCCAACATGGCTTCTTTCAATAAACCTAAGGCACACCCAAAGTCCAAAGTCATTAAAGCAAAACCAATTCATGATATCGTGCTACCTTTCGACATCATACATGACGACCTCCCATTTGGAAAAATTCTCATGCTCAAAGATGTTGATTACAACATCCAGGACCCTCAATAGTTCCCTAAGCTCTAGGCAGATAAATACACAGAGGCTATTACCAAGGATGATGGTAGCACCAAGACCATAATGTAGGAATGGGCACGACCATTGCTATGATCTGGCATTCTTTCCCTTCTCAAATGTTCACATTTTGGTCAAGCCCAAGATATTTAGTCCAGCATTCGCTTTCTCCTAACCAAGTGCATGGAGTCGCCTTTGGCTCAATCAATCATATCCTATCGATCTTCCTAATATTCAATGAATTTTCAGTTTGTCTAATTCTGGCGAGGAGCCCACGAATTATCTCAATGCAAAGGATGTACCTCTAGAGGAGATATACTCCTGATATGGCACTGGAAGAGGTAAGCGCGATACAGTCATCACCGACATCAATGATGCCACAATCAAATTTTCCACCCAACTGCTAGACTACAAGCTTGTTCGTAAGTGTCGTAAAGATGAATGTCTGTTGGGGTTGTTCTCATGGTCCAACAATGTGTTCTCAACAATCAAATGGCATGGGCCCCTTACTTGGTCAAGTTTACCACCGACTTCCTCGATGCTCAGGATGAGGCCAAAGAGTTTCATTATAGTTGGGTTCTTCTGCTATTTGGTATGGTCCTATGGAAACCTCCACCAAGATTTACAATTGACATGGCGGTTGCACACTCATTTATGGCTCCTCATTTCCTACCATTACAACACTCCAATAATGAAGACACCCAAGAGCATATTTCAGAGGATTTCCATTGATGGTACACCCAGTTGATCAATGCTTCAGCTGAAAGAGTTTGCATCCCGCACCGCATCTTTACCAAGTATGAGCATTACATGTGGTTTAAATGTATTGTCCATAATGTTATCATCATTCCCCATGCAACCAAATATAGCGCTGAGGTTGTGCTTCCCTTCTGTATCACAAAAAGGGATATTATCTTAGGAGTGGAGTAGTGGTTGGCCTCCACCCGACCCCCTTTTGAATAAATCTAGTCCTCTGGGTCCATGCCAGATTAATTAATGCCCGAGTAGCGGAACGCAGTGTCTTCCCATTCTGGTGAGGGTTCCCCGCCTCCCAGTCGCGACGATCCTGATACAACCCCAATTAAAAATCACAAATGGAGCACTAAGACTCGAAATCTTGTGTAGATAACCATTGATTCTGAGTATGAGCACGACTGCCCCCCTTTTAGGACAAACCCAGTCATTGAAGAAGCCCCCTTTCCTGTGCATCAACCAGAACCCACCTCCACCTCCAGTAAACGTCGCCGCACCTCTTCCCACCATCCAACCAAAGAAATCTTGCATAGCTCACCTTGATAGGTCGAGAAGCTATTGAAAGAAATTTGGGTGCAATTAGGCAAACAACACGTATCCCACAATGATATAAGCATGAAAATGCAACTTCTTTTCCACCAATTCACCTTTCCCTTGGCCAAACCTCTTTCCCATTCAACCCACCTCCCTTTCTAAAGTCTAGGAGACATCCCTTGCTAAATGATCCACATCGATCCCCTTATGCCAATTCCTCCTAATTCAACCCCAACCAACCTGGATTTGTCTTAAGTACCTACAACCGACATCCCCCATTTTATAACTTGCATGGTCCATGAGTTGGGGGGATACCAACAATCTATCCAGCAAGAACTCACCCAGGCACATCTCAGCTTCCAACAAGAGCATTCCAGTCATAACACCACCCACTCTCAGTTACAAAGCGAATGTCGCACTTGTCAAGAACTTGAAGCATCATGACAAATGTTGCAGGAGCTTCACTTAAAATAAGTCACCGCCCATGACGACACTCAAAGCTTCTATACCTCCATTCTTACATATCATTAAACACTATTCTCCACTCTCAGTGAGACCTATTATCGCATCCTCAATCTGGCCCCGGAGCAATCGGATCTCCCAGCCCTTCAGAAGTTGCAATCAATCGTTGAGCATATGCGAGTGCTACAACTACAAAATCACGAACTCCAGGACCAACTACAACATGCCTCCCCAAAAGAATATTCTCGCCAACAACAAATTTCCCAAGCAATCATCGTCATTTAGACCGATGGAAACCTTGCCAAACACTTTGCTACTTTGGTCACTCAAAGCTTTAATATGTGGGACTATTTAATAAACCCGAAAGAACTTACAACTCTCTTTAATCATACTCGTTCCTTGTAAGATGAGGTTGTGTAGAAAAAGTAGGATGTCGGTTCTCTGCCCCTCAAAGAGTGCACCACAATAATGAATGTTGTGGCTACATGAACAAAGGAGACCACTTATGCTTGGGCAGAGCAACAAAAGATGCAAGACCTCATAACTCCACTATTCGAGAAAGATGTGGACTGGTATACTCAACTTTCCAAACTTCACACTGCTTCCAACCCGTTGATTGAGAAACTTAGTACCACAGACCTCACTTTGTCCACTGTCACAACTGAGATTGCAGAAAAAAATGTCCAGATCACCCAGTCCCTTCATGAATTCTTTTCTGAACCTCAACGACAATTCCTAGAATTTGTGCAGAACATAAAGGACACAGTGTCATCTGTTGCTACTAATATTCCATAAAGTAGTTGGCTCAAGTACGAGCGAGGTAATTGTGGTGGGGGCCTGTTGGCACCCAAAGTTTTGGGTCCAATTTTTCTCGCGCTCATAAACAAAAGTTGTGCATGCTCACCCAATAGTTTTGCGAGCACCTAAGGGGATGCGTGGAATAATTCCATAGTCCACGCATCGAACCGGGTTTGGTTAAGCAGCACAACAAATGTAAATGCAACCAAGGGCATGATGGTTTGAGTTTTGTCAGTTTAGCGCGTTGGTCTGAGTTTTGTTGGTTGCGCCGGAAACTAAGAATATGGTCATTGGAAGCAAGAAAGGAATCACTGGGAGATCTTCTGGAGTGATTGCTGCCAGCAATAGATGAAGACGTGGGGCGGACAGAAGATGAGCTGGCTAGGAAGTTAAGATTTCCCCTGATGCAAAGAACCTGTTGTAACATAATCAATTTTTTTTTATAACAAGTGTTTTAAGTTTTAAATAAAATCCAAAATTTATAGGAGTTTTGGATTAAATTAAATAAATTTACTTTTAAGAAAAATTAACTTATTATTTATTAGTTTTGAAAAAATATACATTTTAGTAGATCGATTTTATTGTTTTAAAATTTTATTATATAGTTATAAACTAATAAAATGCATGTTTTATGTAGATCGTGCCCGACCCTTTTGATCCAATGGCTTACAATTAATTGTACCCCCCCCCCCTCGCGTGCTCGATCGATAACACAAGGGAGGGGGGACACAAAACTCTATTGTGGTTAAACTCCTTTTGATGTGGTGCCCGTCTGTCATTTGCGGCCCCCGGGATATGTGGTTAGTATAACCACACTCAAGCCCCTTGAAATCAACACCTAATCAACATGTGTCTAGATGACGAGTGCAAGCAAAAAATAATTGCACAATGCTTCCAATTTTATTCTCTTTTGCGTGTAATCTAAGATAGATAAGGACATGTTCAGTGAAAGGTCAAATCTAAGCACACGAGGAAAACTCCAGTTAACATCAAGTTGTGGTATATGAAAATCTTATAACCCATATAAGATTGAGATTTCACAATAATTGAAGATCAATAATCATGCTAAGATTGTGACACATGTACTTCCATCTGTGACATATCAGGAATCTTCATAGCCAATCAAAATACTACAAAAATGATTATTAATTATGAGAAACGATTTTTATTCTATAAAAATCAGTTTGGACCTGGTCATAGCAAAATTTCAAAATCTATGCGAAGGAGAGGAGGATTCATATATGTTCTAATTCAAACGTGATTTCTGACCGATAACATTATCTTGACTGAGATTTCTTAGGAAAGGATAATGCTGAATAATTGTTTTTTCCTAAGAAATCTCTATCAAGAAAAATGTTAAAGAGACAGATCATGGAGATTGTTCCAATTTTGGAGAAAAGGTTGAACATGCATGGAGATCGAGAAATCAAACAAATTCTCATTTGATTATAAAAGGGAGGAAGATTCAATGTAAAAGAGGGGGTTAGGAGATTTTGACAGTGTGACTGTGTCTTTTGTATGAAGCCCATAGGGAAATTGTAATTTTTTTTGGCATGATGGATTAATTCAAGGATTCATGGCTCATTCTCAACAGAGCCTTGTCTTTTCTTTCATTTTTATGTTTTAAGCTTCTTTAAATTTCCATCTCCATTCTCCTTATTTAGTCTACAATTTACAGTCATATTTGTATACGTTAAAAACATTAATTTGGTATAACCACCAGTATCATTCATCGTAGATTGATTGTTGGTTATTTTATGAATGTTTATTTGTTGAATTCATTGTTATGCTCAACACAACCACTCTTTTATTTTGTTGGATTCATTTAAATTCCCAACAAATCCATTTCCTTCATCTCTGGTTTATAGAGCTTGCTTTTTCCCTCTATGTTCTTTGAGATCTTTGTTTTCTCATCTTCTTCCACCTTCTGTTATGAGCAATTATGCTCTATTTAGTGAGACTCCATGCCCAATGGATTAGACCTCTGATCTAAGGGATTTACAGACCTTCATTCCAATCAACTGCCATTTAACTTTCAAGCTATGTCCACCCTATTTTACCCTGTTTACCATCAAATCTGGCACCTGAGATTAATTGTTGGAACTTTTGCTTAGTGAAAGTACACATCTAGTGTTCTTAAATCATATGAGAGATACCTCTTCGTTCCAAGGGCCAACTTGGATCTAAAGTTGGTTCAAAGATGTCTTGGCATGGTTTGTAAACAACCATAAACCATCTCAAGTTATAACATTCTTTTTGGTGTCGTTGTCGGGGACAAAGGTTTGATATTTTCCCCGAGGTTTTATTAAGATCATATATGGTTCTTGAAGGTGAACGGGGATTAGACACCGACTATGTGGTTATTCACTTGGTGACTCCATTGTGATTCCAATCAAAATTTCAAGACTCGACTGGAAAGTGAGCCATGTTGACAAAGAAAATAAAGAATTGTTTCAAAATGATTAGGTATCAAATGACAATTTTCTTTCCGTAAATTTTTGATCTGCTATTTGGTTCTTTCATGATATTTCTTTTACAGTTGAAAAATGTTTTATGCTATTTTCCAAAGGATCATTAGTTTAAAGCCTCATCTCTTTCCTTTGAAAAAGAAATCCTAATTTCCTCTTGTATTCCTCAAGAAGAAAATTCTAGTTCATTGTTGTCCTCTGAAAGTAATGATAAGCCCCTTGTATCAGTGTCTTTTGACAACTTTCTTGATAAAAAAACATAAATTCCAATTATTTCTAAGAATAGTCATTCTTGTACATTAGTTGGGAATGTAATTAATATGACAATTCCTTTATTCTCTCATATACCTTGTGATCAACCTGCAAAGATTCATCCTCAAACTTTAAATATGTATAAACCTCTCAAACTGCCATTAGTTCTTCATAAGCTACTTCCTAAAATTTTCAAATGTATTCCTTTATTCAATGGAGAAGATGTTGTTACAATAGAAAAGCACATGGAAGCCTTTGAACATTTCATAGATTGCTTAGATATTCAACATGAAGATGTTTTTATGAGGTTATTCATACTCAGTCATTAGTAGGAGAAGTGAGAAGATGGTTTAGAAACTTACCAGCTGAATCAATTACTTCTTGGACTGAATTTTATGATGTTTTCCTGCACAAACAAGTTGAGAGAAAATCTCATCATCGACATCTTTCTGAATTTTTTGCTGTAAGAAGAAGGAACGGTGAAACAATTATAAAATTCAATAGAAGATTTGAAAGTTTATATCACAATTTACTTGTTGAAAWTTTTCCTTCTGAAGTTGTTGCCAAGGTATACTATGCACTAGCACATCATCTTGATTTAGGTTTTTACCTCATAGAAAGGAAATCCTCTACTTTGGAACAAATCTTTATAGATGCTGAAGAAATTGAAAACAATATATGGGCTTGTGGGATGYTGTCTGATCAAATAGAGGAGGATGTGAATGCAGAAGAGCAGAAAGAAGAAGATGAACATGAAGAATTAGACCTGCATATTTCATATCAACAATAGGTAAATGATTGTGAAACTAATTTTTGCATTAATTTCTTGAAGGATTTTCATAGTGAGGAAAATGAATTTACTAATAATGAATCTGAACAAGAGAGCTACTATGAGTAAATTCAAGAAAATTTTCAGCATAATCAAAAACAAATTTCTCTATCTTTATATTTAGAGAGCTTAAATATTCATCGGCCTATATATGATATATATGACTTAGAAGCAGAGTTTAATAATGAAGATGAGAAGGCATCTAAAACATCATCGTCAACAATTTTTGATGTTGAGCCAGTTTATGATGAATATGAGGATTTTGATGAGAAAAGAACAAGATTTAAAGGAATAACTTTTTCATTATCATATTCTAAATTTTTGAAAGATCATACATATGATAGTGATGATAAGAAAATTGATTATCTTGATTTTGAATGTTATGAAAAAGAAGCCAACATATCGTCTCGTGCCTCTTCCTCATTTGATGTACACATGGAAGAACCTTATTTTATCAAGGAAGCAGATATTGTGCAACAATAATTCAATCTTTGGGAGCAAAAGGAGGAAGCCTCTCAGAATTTTCAAAATCCCGTTGAAGTCTATTTGAAGGATTTTATTAGTTCAAATAAAATCAACTCACCATTATTTTAGTGTGAGTATGAGGTTCAATTTTATGATGAGTCACAAAAATATATATTGTTGCCTTTGATCTTTAAGGACGCAAAAGTCAACTATCATAAACAAAAAACGCTTGGAGATGCATCAATGGGACAATCTTATCTCATTAGCAAAATAGAGATTCTGAAAAAGGAGTGCAATCTTTTGAACAAGTTCAACAATCATACAAATAATCAGGTGCTTATTTTCTTATCAGTATGAAGATCCTTTAGCAGTCTTCTTGGAGTTATCAGGTAATGAGATTTTTTCATCATTCTTTCACTATATAATAAATTGCATGGTAAGTTTCCCATCACTCCTTTACTACAATCATTATTATTTCTTTTCTTAGTCATTTTTAGTAAGGGAGTTTATAATTTAATTAATGAAATACTTGCTTGGTATCATTGGAAGTTTTATTATACATGACCGAGTTAAGTTCACCTGGATTAAGTAGGAAGCTTGTATATAAATAAAATTTGTAACAGTGATGTTACTAAGTAGCCTAGTTTGTTTAAAAAAAATTAAAGATCAAGTCTTTCTTTCTTATTTAATTATAAGAATATTTATAGAAAGAATAAACCTAGTCAATAGAAAAAATTAACCATGTTGTTTTGACAAGTTTGGTGAAGATTTTATTTATTTCTCTCTTTTAATTTGAAAAAGTACATTTAGGATAATCCTTGTAAATTTAACTTTGATATTAGATTATAGCTGATAAGCCTTCTCAAGGTTAAACTTTAAACATAAGAAAAAAATTTAACATACAAATTTTACCTATAGGAGAAGGTATAGTTTGAACTTAAGGAAAATTAATATTGGAGTATCCTAAAAAAGGTAGGCAATCATACTCTATTTTAGATCTAAAATAGATATCATCCCTCGTGTTTTCTAACACATTGATTTCCCCCACCTCAAAATAGTAAGAAAAACATATGGTGAAAGGAAATTCAAAATTTTGATTGCCCCCATCTTGTCCAAAAGAGATTATGAAAGGAAATTCATAAAATGATTGCCCTCATCTCAAAAAAATTATTTAAATGAAGTGGTGAAAGGAAATTCCATTTCGGTTTTGCAGATAACTTCACTTAGGCTATGGATGCCTGCTGGCAGTGAAGCAGTATCTATGATGTCTGTCAAGGCTGATACTACATATCTTTATCATTACTTTGTTATTAATTCTTATTCAATAATTTGTGTATCTTGATCTAATTAGGTTTTATCTGAAAAAAAATAGCCTTGAGTTAAGATCAAATCAGTTAGAAACATGATATTTTAGTTAAATTTACATTGATTATTTTAGACAATTCTTGAGTAAGTTTTAATAAAGAAACTCTTTCATTAGCCTTTCTTGAAATTTGTTTTCAAGCATGTTTAATCTCTATATATTAACAACCTTATCATTTCTGTATAAGGTTCAAATTCATGAAAAGAAAGTACTTAATGAATACAATTTATATTTTAGGGAATAATGTCTTCATTGATCAATAATAAAGGCACTTGGTCTGCAGGTTCTTTAGCACCTCACATGGAAACACAATCCCCAGATGGAGCCTGATGTTGTAACATAATCAATTTTTTCTTTATAACAAGTGTTTTAAGTTTCAAATAAAATTGAAAATTTATGGGAATTTTGGATTAAATTAAATAAATTTACTTTTAAGAAAAATTAACTTATTATTTATTAGTTTTGAATAAACATAAATTTTGGTAGATCGATTTTATTGTTTTAAAATTTTATGACATAGTTATAAACTAATAAGATGCATGTTTTATGCAGATCGTGCCCGATCTTTTTGATTCAATGGTTTACAATTAATTGTGCCCCCCTGATCCAGGTGGATATTGGTGGCCACCCACCTATTCCAAATTCCAACTAGCTCATCTTGATAGTTTTCAGTTCAACATGTTTCTCTGTAATGGGGACATTTCTTTGTAATCATGGGTTCTTCACTTACGGGGTTGTCYTGAAGCCCTACACAACATCCAGGTGGATATTGGTGGTCGTYCACCTATTCCAACTGGCTTATTTTGAAAGTTTTCATGTCAGTACATCTTTCTGTACTTCTAGGGCCGTTTTGGGGCTMTAAATGGTGTTTTATTGGATTTMCACAGTCAAAATATAGATGTMGTTAGAGWTTGATGGCATAATGCGTAGTTCTTGAAAAGACCTTTCCAACGGTCTATCACGCGCCTAAAATGAGGATCGTATGMAAAAGTTATGACACTCGGAAGTTAATGTACTAAATTACTCCAACGAGGCCCACATGACTTTTGGCGTTTTATCTCCTAGGGTTAGGTTTTTGGATATCTAGGGTTTTGGAATTCATGTTTATCATAAAAAGGCCTTCAGAGCCTCATTGTAATCATCTTCTRGCGAATCATTGTAATCATCTTCTGGCCAATGAGCGTAGCTGTCACATCTCTTCTAAGAGATAAAGCTGCCACCATTCKAGCGAGTCTTGCACTCTATATTTTTACAGTCTCTATACATTTATTTGATTAATAGAAATCATGTATTGTTGTATTTATTTGTTTCTAGCAATTTTTATGTGTAATTCATTGTAATATATCTATCCATTTCGTTCTGAAAATAATCCAGATCGGTGGTATCAAAGCAGGTTGTTCTTGATCGTTTTTCAGTGCATGTCCCCGACAAGGTCGGAGTATAGCAAGTTGGGTCTTGAGCTTGTCTCTCTTGAGGAAAATCGCTCTCGCGCGTCCAAGAAACCCTCTATGGCGGCATAAAAGAAAAACAACAGAGCATAATATTCTATTAATCTGTTGCTTGAGCAATCTCTTGCACGATAGAGGGACGAAATGATGGAGAATTTTTCCCACATCCTTCAACGCCCGCCGATAGCAACATGCACATCATCATCAAGAGACTAATTTGGAGGAACCTCTCCCTTCAAGGTACAAGTTAATTTTTATATTCTTGTATTCGAAGGTCAGATAGACGCAGATGCCTTAGGCAAATGGTTGAATCTGCTAGAAGGTTATTTATCTGTTCATAATTTTTTTCGACATGGAAAATATCCCCTTCGCACTCTTCAAGGCTCTCCCCCATGTAAAACATTGGTGGGAAACTTATTGGGAGCAAATTTCCACATAGGAATCTGGAATATATGGGGCCCAACCCACTTGGGAATTTTTTGTGGATGCGGTCAAGGAACAATACTACCTCGTTGATAACTATGGAGACCAGTACATGAGATGGACCACACTGCGGCAAGAGAAGAGCCAAATGGTTTCGAAGTTCACAAATACTTTCCATACCTTGCACACCAAGCTGGGTATCAAAGACTCTGAGTGATATCTGGTTCTGAAATACCTTGGGCCTCTGCATAGGTACATCCAAACCGAAATGGATTTCATAAACATCTCATCATTGGGATCTACCTATCGATATGTTGTCAAAATCGAGTAGAAATTTAGGCACTAGAACAAATGGGAGTTTGGGTATGCAAATCCACAACAACTAAAGCATGGTAAAGACAACCTGAACCAACAACCTCCCGACAACCAATCCAATAAATAGGAAAATAAGGGTAAAGGAAAGACGAAGAATGACACTGGGAAGTGGTGCGACTTCCACAAAAGCCCCTAGAACAACATCGATGAATGTCGATCGAAACAGTCATTGGTGGCCGAGGTCAAAGATAAGGATCTGAACCCCGATTCAAAATCTGATCCAGAAAATATTGAAAATAAATAGATCATCGACGCAAACCCTACTGTTACTGTTGCGACCAAAACAATTCAACCAGAAGAACTAATAGATCCTAAAGAAGGGGAGGGCCTCTTCCATTCACAGATGTGGGTGAAGGGGACCCTGTTGCATTTCATTGTTGATAACAATAGCCAGAAGAAACTAATCTCAACTGAGGTCATCAAACATTTGGGGTTGTCGACAACACCACACCCACAACCATACAACATCAGGTGGCTTCACCAAAGACGTGATCTCTTTGTTAGCCAGCAATGTCGCTTGTCCTATGGCATCCAACCCTTCAGGGATGAGGTAGTGTGTGATGTTGCCCCTCTTGAGGTTTGCGATGTTGTTTTGGGCCAACCATGTATTTTGAAACGTCATGTTGTTTATGAGTCTTGACTTCGTAGTGTCATTATTACTCTGGGGGGTCAGCTCTACAGGATACCAGAGGTAGTTCTTACTACTGTTCTACCAAAATAGTTCCACAAGGTAATCTCTCATACTACAAAATTCATCCTCTTCACACTTTGTTCAAAGGATGCACAAAAGACCACTACAACCATTGTAGCCTTAGCACCTTCTATCTAGCAGAAGAAAATTCTAGAAGAGAAAGCATATATTGTTTATTCACCTACAATAGTGCCTACCCAATGCCCCATCAAGCCCAGAGACAACAGGTTGGTGGAACAGATTCAACCCTTCCAACAACAGGTTTGTGACAACCTTCCACATACCAAACAACGCAACTTATCCAACAAGGCATGCAACTCACCAAGATTCAGGTTCAAAAAACGCTTTCCCCTCTTCCCCGAGCACTCAACACAATGGATACCATTGCTTCCTAAGGGGGGAGGATTGATCGAGGTGGATATTGGTGGCCACCCACCAGTTCCAAATTCCAGCTGGCTCATTTTGATAGTTTTCAGTTCAACACGTTTCTCTGTAATGGGGACATTTCTTTGTAATTGTGGGTTTTGCACTTATTGGACTGTCTTGAATCCCTACACAACATCCAAGTGGATATTGGTGGTCGCCCACCTATTCCAACTATCTTATTTTGAAAGTTTTCATGTCAGTACATTTTTCTGTACTTCCAGGGCTGTTTTGGGGCTCTAAATAGTGTTTTCTTGGCTTGCCACAGTCAAACTATAGATGGAGTCAGAGTTTGACAACATAATGCGTATTTATCAAAAATACTTTCCAATGGCCTATCACGCGCCTAAAACAAAGATCGTATGAAAAAGTTATGACCTTGAGAATTTAATGTACTAACTTACTCTAACGAGGTCTGTTATCACTCCAAGAAACTCTTTGTGGTTGTGGATCAAAGATGCTTGGTAACATAAGGTAAACTTGTTTTTGTATTTTGTATGTGTGGATCAACGGGATAACTCAATTACAATATGGTATTTAGACAATCAAAATGAGAATCAAATGAACCAGTGCTCTCAAGGATCAATAATCAGATGATAGCTTTAAAGTGGGTGAGAAAGCAACGTTTATAAACCAGATACAAAATGTAGGGTTTAATAAACAATGATAAGCAACTATTAACAAGTTATGAACTGACTGATGAGATGCCAATCATTATGCAGTTAAAACAACTTGAATAAGAGTACAGAGGGAAAGATGAGAATCTGATATCAATAGAGAGAGAAAACTGTGATTTGTAGTATCATATCAAAAATCTTGTTTACAATATAGTATATTTTTGTATCCAAATTCCCCCTTAGGTATGTGAAAAAGATGGGCATTTATAGCCTTTACAACAAGTCTCAGATCCTGGAAAATTGGATCTAGATTTCTAAATATAGAAAACAGGAAACAAAACTAAATACAATAGGATAACTAAAGATCTAGTTCCTATGAATCGAACTGTCTTCAAAGTTCTTTGACATCTGCTCTTTATCATTGATGTGCCTCTGATGTGTCTCTGATGTGTATCTGATGTGATGACACATGTCTTCAAAACTGAAAGCTTTCAACAGCTGTGTGTAAAGTCTTAGATAACCATTCGAGCTTCTACCTCCTATATCTCCATAAAACCTTGAAACCAAATATTTCATAATTTGGTGATTAATTCTTTGATGCCACCTTATCTTTACATCACCCAAAAATTGCTCTGTTTGAGCTCCAAATCTTCAAATTCCTTCTCTGCGGTTTCACCGGCTATTACGTCTTGAAATTTGCTAGTTAGTCGTTAAAAGCTCTGCTTTTCAACGGCTAACTAGTTATAAATACGCTTCATGTGCTAGTGAAATCTCTTTCCTTCATTCTCTTCAATGCCAATCTCCTCTATGTTTGATTTTCTTGATAAATTCCATCTCATATGCATTACATGCAGCCTTCAGTGTTTCCAATTTTGACATGAGAATATTGTAGGCAACTGATTCAACCTTCTTTGTTCTCTATACACAATATTCTAGAACATGGCATTTACACAAAACCTCTAGAAGATTTTGCTCAAGAGATTCATCAACTTTTAGGATTGCAGATGAGAAAACTCAGAAAAAAAAAAACCCACACCCACAAGAAATGTTTCATATGTATCCGCGACTTCTTCCAGAAGCGGGACCTCCCATGTCTACTGCTGGATAGATAAACCTTTGAGCCAAAGGGTTGTGAATTTGACTACAAACTGGAAATGTCATCTATCAAAATGCAATTGAAGGCCTTCACAACAATCCTCCACAGTGAACCGTCGAGAAGATCTCTCCTTGTAGCCATGCATCTGTAAAGAGAGAAAATATTCTCTAAACAAGTTAAGGAGAACCTGCTATAATATGCAGGTAAAACCCAAAATTCTCAATGGG
>JASDQU010101404.1:717527-731766 GCA_032191745.1 Picea mariana | reverse complement strand
TTAAAATTCTTCAAAAAGTTGTGGGTACTCTACCCGCATGGCATATTCATGCTCCCAAGTATCATCTTCAGGACCATAGCAAGTCCACTAAACTTTTACTAGTTCTATGATTCGATTCTGGAGGATTTTGCTTTTCTGTCCAATATGTGCACCGACTGGACCTGAAAGTTTCCTTCTGGCTCCACCTAAATCAAATTACAATCAATAACATGGTCAAGATTATGTACATACTTTTTCAGCAAAGAGACATGAAATACATTATGCACATTCATGGAAGCAGACAATGCAAGTATGTATGCAATTGGCCCTATTATGTCCAATATCTCAAATGGACCATAGAATCTGGTTATTAGCTTTGTACAGTTGTCAAACTTCAATGAGCTCTTATTGGGCTTCACTTTCAAAAGCACATGCTCTTCCACTTTAAATTCTCTATTTGTCATGTTATTGTCTGTAGAACTCTTTTGTCTATCTTGTGTTGCATTCAAATTCTATTTAATTTTAACCATCTGGTCTTCCATATCCTTGAGCATTTCTGGCCCAAGTACTACTATGTCTTTCGGGTTGTCCCAGCTTACTGGAGTATTGCATTTCCTACCATACAAAACTTCAAATGGGGTCATCTTCAATGAATCTTGACACCCATTATTATAGGCAAACTCAACCAAATGTAAGTAATCTTCCCACTTAGATGGTTTATCCATGACATACATTCTCAGCATATCTTCAATCACTTGGTTGACTCTCTCGGTTTTCCCATATGAATGTGGATGGTATGTTGTGCTAAAGTTCATATTTGTACTAAATCATTTAAATAATCCCCTCCATAAATTTGAACTAAACTTTGTGTCTCTGTTTGAAACAATTGTCTTAGGTATTCCATGCAACCTAACAATTTCCTTCATGTAAATTTCTACAATATTAGTTGATGTATGAGTCATTTTTACAGGAAAAATGATCAGCCTTTGTCAATTTATCAACCACTACCATTATTGAATCATGTTGTCTTGTTGCCTTGGGCAACTTGGTGATAAAATCAATGGTTACCACTTCCCATTTCTTCTCTGGAATTGACAATGGTTATATCAAACTCGTTGGGTGTCTATGCTCAACTTTTACTCTTTGACATTCCATACATATGGCAATGCAATCAACAACATCCTTCTTCATTCCATGCCAAAAGAATTAGCTTCTTATTGCTGCAATTATTTTTTGGTAACTGGGATGTCTGACATATGAAACATTATGCATTTCTTTTAATACCAAATTCTTTAGTTCTACAGAACGAGGAACACAAATTCAATTTTTATGCATAAGTAATCCATCTTCCTTAATATCATACTCTTTAATTTTCTTTTGTACACTTTCATGTTGTAAACTTTCTTTTATCTATAGGTAATGTTGATCTGTAACAACAACATCTAAAATTCTTCTCTTCAAATCTGATTAATGCATATTAATGGTTGTAGCATGCATGAGGTGTACATTTCTATTGAGTGCATCAACTTAACTTCATTTTCTTTTCCCTTGATACACTTGATGTCAGAACCATACTCACTTAAAAATTCCAACCATCTTGTTTGCTTGGCATTCAAAGTTGGCTATTTAAAAAGATATTTCATACCACTATGGTTTGTCCTTAATTAAAATCTCTTTCCCATGGGATAATGCCTCCACATTTGCAATGCATGAACTATGACATCAAGCTCCAAATCATGTGTGGCATAATTCATCTCATATTATTTGAGATTTCTAGACTCATAACTAATGACATGTCCATTTTGAGTGAGGACTCCACTAAGTAAGTAATTCTCATTTGGGTCAACAATCTTTAAAATAGGTGCACTAGTAAGTAATTCTTTCAACAATTTAAAATTCTCTTCACACTTTATTGTCCATTCAAATTTAATCCCTTTATTTGGTAAAGAAGTGATGGGATGAGCAATCTCAAAGAATCCTTCTATAAATTTCTTGTAGTATCCAACTAATCCCGTGAAAGATCTGATTTCTGAAACATTCATGGGTGTTGGCCATCCTCTAATGGTTTCAATATTCTCTAGATCTACTGTTATACTTTCCTTTGAAATAATATGCCCCAAATAATGGATTTGTTCTTGGTAAAAAGGACACTTACTAAGCTTGGCATAAAGCTAATGTTCCCTCATCACTTGCAACACCAACCTCAACTGATGTTCATGTTCTTCCTTAGATTTCGAATAAATAAGTATATCATCCAAGAACACAATGACAAACTTATCCAGATAATTTTTTATTATGCCATTCATTAAGCACATAAAGACAGCTAGTGCATTGATCCGTCCAAATGGTACCGCTACAAATTCTTAATCTATGTACCTCATTCTAAAGGATGTCTTACTAATGTCTTATTCCTTGATTCTTACCTGGTGGTATCCTGATCTCAAGTCTATCTTTGAAAATACCTTTGCCCCTCTTAGTTGGTCAAAGAGGTCATGAATTCTAGGTAGAGGGTATTTATTCTTCATCGTGGATTTATTCAGTTGTCTAAAGTCAATACACAACCTCAATGTTCCATCCTTCTTTTTTACAAAGAGTATCGGTGCTCCCCAAGGTGAAACACTTAAGCATATGTACCCTTTCTTCAACAATTCTTCCATCTACATTTGTAATTATTTTAATTTTGGTGTACTCATTCTGTAAGGACTTTTTGATATTGGAGAAGCACCTGGTACTAAATCAATAGAGAAATATATCTCCCTCTTTGGTGGCAATCCTATTATTTCTTGGATACATCTTCAAACTCTTTCAATACTAAAAAATCTTCAATGCTTGTCTCTTTTGTATTTTTTGGCTCCTCCACATGAGTTGCATACAATTGACATCCTTTCTGGAAATATCTCTTTAGTTGTAAGGATGAAATCTCCCTTATATAAATGAGTCTTGGAATTCCTTTCACGGTGCTTTGTTTTCCTTCTTCATCAAGACATGTAAATGTCTTGTTATGACAATCTAGGACAACATGATGTTGGTCCAACCAGTCCATTCCGATTAGGATATCATAAAATTCTAATGATATGATATTTAGGTCAACATTAGTACTCACTCAATTAATATTTATTGGAAAACCTCTGACAATCTCATTGGTCCTTCTTTTGGTTCTAATGTCCGGCTAAACCAAACTTGACTTTTCAACCTTACTCTTCTCCAAATGAAATTTGTCCACTATTTTAGGATCAATGTGAGAATGGCTTGCTCCTGAATCAAGTAAAACAACAAAGTGGTGATTAATGGTATTACCTTGCACCTCAATCATATGGGATTGATTTTATGCTTATTGATCTTATAAGGTTGCATATATTCTTGAAATACTTCTACCCATGTCTTCTATTGTGTGGCATCTTGGATGTTGTGCATGGTCTTCATTTTTTCTTCTATGTGGGGGAAATCCTTGTACATGTGATATTCCTTGCATCCCCAACATTTGATTGGTGGTATTCCCCTTTTTCACAAGGATTTTTCTCTCTTGGTTTCATCCTTAGCAGACTGATCTTGTTGATTTTTATTAGGTTTGTTTTTGTTAACTAAAATCGCTTCCTTCTCTGATCAAATTTCTCTTTCCTCTTATCCTTCCAAGATTTTTGCAAGGATTCTTTGCCCTTGCCTTGCACATATAGGTACTTAGCCTTTCTAATGGTCTCTGTCAAATTTATGGCCTCATCATATTGAATCTTCTCTTTACAAAATGACGACAGTCCACTCAAAAACCCTTGTATCTTTACCTTCTCATCCTTGATAAAACTCAAATACTTAATCAATCTCAAGAACTTCTTTTCATATTCTCCCATGGTCATGTTTCCCAATCTGAATTCAAAGAACTCTTGCATCTTCTTATCATAGAAGTGCTCTAAAAGATACTCCTTCTAAAAATATCTCTTGAATTGCTTCCAAGTGATCATTCTCTCATTAATGTGTTCAACTTGTTTCAACTGATCCCATCACATAGCAATTTTTCCATGCAAATGGTATGTGACAATTATGGCTTCTAGGTTAGATGAGTAGTTGTGCAACTGAAAATACTTCCTAATTCCAAGAAACCAAGCTTTAGCATCGTCTTCGCTCTATCTTTCACCATCAAAGGATGGTAGCTTAAGCTTCTTCAACTCTCCTGACAAACTGTCCAATTCATGTATTCTTCTTTGGTGCCTAACAAGATACACTTTTGGACTACTTATGGAGTCCTTTGATGAATAAAACTTCCTTTTTGAGTAAGGAGGTGAGTGATTTCTATGAGTTTTGTTAGCACTTCTTGAATGACCAGTTTTTTTGTAGTTATCTCTTCTTTCATGATGTCTTCCCTCTTCCTCTTGTCTTGAGTCTGATCCATTATTTGCTTGCCTCTACAAATGATTTAGGCTTTGCATCATTTGAGAATTTATTTGATCTTTTTATCTCATCATCTTCTCATTGTATGCTTTATAACTTTGCACTTTTATTCTCATGCTTCTCACAATCTCTATTAATGTTTCTTGTTCACATTCGATTTCGTCTTTGCATTACCAACCCTAATAATTTACCTTTGGCTTCTCTCTCATGATTGAAGGCTCCCTGTCCTTCCTAAATATGCATTCTTATCTTGAAATAACATGTTTTTATCCCCCAATTCTGCAAAATGTGCAAACAACCATTTTTTCTAGAATTATGCATATTATAAAATTTTGTCAATTAATGCTACAAGTCTTTTTTATGCTCAACTCATGAAGAATTATATCATAATTCTACAAATTATAATAATTACAGGTTATTATCCTATGAATCATCTTTCCAACGAATATACTCATGTCTCATTCTGATCTCTGAGTTGAAAGTTATGGCTTCCTGAAAAACCCATTTTCACCCCATTGTGCATTTTTTCCCCTTGTGTAATTTTATTGAAAGGTCCACTTCTATCAACTACAGAAAAAATTATGTCAGGAACTAGAGAAACTTTTGTATGATAAATAGGTTATAATAATGACAAGGAATTCATAACAACTCTCATATTTTCAATCTGAATCTCTAGTCGAAAAATGCAGCAATCTAGAAATTACAAAATTTTCATTTTCACCCATTTTTCCAAACTTAGAATTTTTAGAAAAACCAACCATCTCTCAATGTGTGAACTTCTAGAAAAATTTCAATAAACCCAAGTTGTTTATATTAATGAGTATATAAAATGTCAAGTAAATAAAATTTTCCAATTTTGTGATCTGGGGTCACTTTCCTCCTCTGAAAATTTCAAAATTCCCCAAAAAGTGGCTCGGAATAGTGGATTTTGACCTATTTCAACATCCCTATTCCAATCCCCTTAGAATTTATTCCATTCATTCATCAGTTATTCCCATGTATTCTTTATGGACTCTCTCTCTCCAAGAATTTCAGCTTAATCTGGATCTCTGCCAATGATTTGGACCCAGATCTTTAAAAACCACTATTTTGAAATTTCTGACAAATCCAAGCAGAAATGGGAAATGACCCTCTTTGGAAAATTTGTAGATATATTCTCTGCGGAAAAAAATCAGAAGTTTCATCTAAATTAGACTTAATATTCTCCATTTACGACCAAAAGAAGAAAATTACTCTAGACTTTTTTTTTTTTTGAAACTAATAGACAATATTGCCTACGTGGAAATCTGTTGATGTGGTTGATGACCTGGTAGTGACGTGGATTTGACATGGCATAGACCACCACAAGGGACCTATTCCCTACTTATTATTTTAATATCCTTTCAATCTGCATTGTCGATCTCAAATCAAAAGAAATATGGACCGTTGATCTTCCTAAATTGTTAACCCGACCATCGACCATTGACCCTTCTACTTGAAATTGATCACAACACATCTTTGAACTAACTGGCTTGGTCGTCAACCATTGGTCGTCGGAGATTTTCATTTTTCCAAATGAAACACCTTACCAATATGGATGACTTGAGCATCGACCATCAACCTTCAGTCATTCTTGTTGACTGATGTAAACACTCATCTAATTCAACCGACCCAACCATCGGTCATTGGCCACTTCTATTGGCTGAGGTGGAAATTGTTGACATGGCATAACACATGGATTTTTATGTGGCATGACATGTAGTCTCTAACATGGAATTATGGTTAATGTGGCATGACACGTTGATGTTGATGTGGTATGACAGTCATCACCCTCTTTCCTTCATCGACCATCGGTCGTTTCTCTTGGATGAACCAACACTTTGCCAACTCGCTTAATGCCCGACCATTGGCCATCAACGCTTTCTCTTACTTGATTGGAACACTTTTCTAAATCAATCAAACCAACCATCAGTCGTCAACAATATTTGTTGGTGAATAAAACACCCTGCCAAATCAGTCGACTCAACCATCGACCATCGACGAATTTTGTTGGCAACTAAAACACATCGTCAATCTGGCCAACTCAACCATCGGTGAATTCTCTTGGCCAAATCCAACACTTAGAAATTTTTTTACCGAAACTCAGATGAATATGGATTGTCGATCTTCCATTCAAAATTATCTCAATCATTGATCTGATCCATTTTCCAAAGCCCCAAAAATGAATCTTAGTAGTCGATTCTTTCATTTTTTCCAACACCAAAAAAAGATCATGACCGTCGATCTTCCCCTTTGCAAAACTATGAAAACTTTATAAGTTTTTAAATATACCAAAATGAATCGAGGTCGTTGATCTCGAGATCCAATAGGATCTCGACCATTGATTCATCAACCAGCGCTACAACAACCATTAAAATACCAATTTCGACCTTCCAGGTTGAATTTTAACTCTACAACTCTGCATATTGACTCCATTAAACTTCTCAGACGATTCTGGATTATTTAAAACTTGAATATACTCACAAATTTGGGGAATTTCTCTCTAATTTTTTTTCTTTTCCCTAAATTCGCTTAGACTGAAGTCTGCAATAGGAAATTTCCCAAATTTTCACTCATCCTGGCCCATACCAGTCTAGTGTTTGAACCACAAGCTCTGATACCACTCTGTAACGTACCTAGCCACCAACAGACTAGCCACACTACTTCAAAACGCACTTCAAGAACTAATTTTGAATTCTTATAACAATTAATTAATAAAGAAGCATGAATGAAATAAAATAATTGCCCATGCAATAATCAATATTCATGCTAAACTTAAAAAGAATGCTTAATCATGCCATGCACAATAATAACCAACATGAAGGCAACTTAAAAATACATATCTTAGAGATAATAATTAATACACAGTGGAAATAAATATACAAGCAGAGAAACACACGATAGAGAGCACTTATATTTAATAAAACTAATCACCAACTAGTTGCAGACCAAGGACGTTCCACCCAACCTTAGACATTGTTGTTCCAAGTCTCGACAGTAGGTCACCCACGAGCCAAGGCTATGAATCCACAAGGATGGGTTCCAGAGAGACAATCAGCTTCCCAAACCAGTCAACACTCAATCTCTCACGGGTTTCTCAACACACAACAATCCAAAGTACACCAACTCTCTTCTCTCTAGCCTGCACCACCCAAAGACATTGAACCCCCTTAACTGCCACACAGTCCCTCAAATTGTCCACTTCTTTCCATGGCTCCAGTGCATTTGGTTAAGAATATCCATGTTGTGACTCTTAGTATTCATAGTTGTGAGCAATTTTTAGCACATGCCAATGCATCTCAAGCATACATGAACCAATTCATGGTTGGAATACATCAGTAATTACTACAACCAGCAAAACAATGGCTCATTTTTCAGCAATTTGTCTCAATGTTGCAACCAAGGACAAGAAAGAATGATGAACCAAATTAATGGGAAACATCAATGGAAAAGTGAACCCCCAAACAACCCAAAGAGGGCTTTATATATTTACTTGAAATTCAAGAACCATGTGGCCTTCCCCCAAGAAGCTCATGTAAACACTTTTCTGAATTAAAACCAAGATGGGTAAATCAAATATAATAAAAAGACTTAGCCCCTTTAGCTAATCTGGATTATTTTCAGAATGAAATGAAAGAAGATATATTACAATGAAATACACAAAAATATTGCCAGAAATAGAGAAATATAGAAATACATGATTTCTATTAATGAAAGAAATATACAAAGACTGTAAAAATACAAAGTGCAAGACTCGCTAGAATTGTGGTAGCTTTATCTCTGAGAAGAGATGTGACGACTACGCTCATTTGCAAGAAGATGATTACAATGAGACTCTGAAGGCATTTTTATAATAAACATGAATGCCAAAACCCTAGACATCCAAAAACCTAACCCTAGGAGATGAAGCACCAAAAGCCATTTGGGCCTCGTTGGGGTAAATTAGTACATCAACTTCTCAGGGTCGTAACTTTTGCATATGATATTCGTTTTAGGCATGAGATAGCCCATTGGAAAGGTATTTTTGAGAACTATGTATTATACCATCTAACTCTAACTCCATTTACAATTTGACTATGGCAAGCCAAGAAAACATTGTTTAGGGCCCCAAAATGGTCCTGGAAGTACAAAAAGATGTACTGACATGAAAAATTCCAAAATAAGCGAGTTGGAATAGGTGGGAGGCCACCATTATCCACATGGATGTTGTGTAGGGCTTCAGGAAAACCCATGAAGTGCATAACCCACAATTACAAAGAAATGTCCCCATTACAAAGAAATGTGTTGAACTGAAAACTGTCAAGATGAGCCAGTTGAAATTTGGAACAGGTGGGTGGCCCCCAATATCCACTTGGATAATTCCTCCCCCCTTAGGAAGAAATGGTCTCCATTGCATTAAGTTCCTGTGGAAGAGGGGAAAGCGTTTGTTGAATCTTAATCTTAGTGAGTTGCATGCCTTTCTGGATAAATTGCGATGCTTGGTCTGTGGAAGACTCTCACGAACCTGTTGTTGGCAGGGTTGAATCTATTCCACCAACCTGTTATCTCTGGGCTTGATGGGGCATTGTGTAGGCACCATCGTAGGTGAAGAAATAATATCTTATGCAATCTTCTGCAATCTTCTTCTGCTAGATAGAAGGTGTTGAGGCTGCAGTGGTTGTTGTGGCCTTCTGTGCATCCTTTGAATAGGTTGTAAAGAGGTTGAATTTTACAGTATGAGAGATGAGCTTGCAGCATTATTTTGGTGGAACAATAGTTGAAACTACCTCTTGTATCCTATAGATCTCACCCCCTAGAGTAATAATGACACTACAAGGTCAAGATTCATAAACAACATGACATTTCCACATATATGGTTGACCCAAAACAACATCATAGACATCAAGAGGGGAAACATCACACACTACCTCATCCTTGAAGGTTTGGATGCCATAGGATAGGAGACACTGCTAGCTAATAAATAGATCTTGTCCCTAGTGAAGCCACCCGATGTTGTATGGTTGCGGGTGTGGTTTCGTCGACAACCCCAACTATTTGACGATCTCATCTTAGATGAGGTTCTTCTAGCTGCATCTATCAAAAATGAAATGCAATGGGGTCCCCTTCACCCACATCTGTGAATAGAAGAGGCCCTCCCCCTCTTCTGTTGTCGGGGAAAATCACCCTACAGACTAGCAAATAGAGTTCATACTTTGCATGCAGATGTGACCGAATAAAAATTACTTTCTACCTTCATCCCTAGATTTAAATCCCCTTTTCTTAGTAAATGCATGGAAAGATCAACCTACCTCGTTCTCAGCGTTTGATGTTGATCCTCCGTTGTGCTTGATTACTTGTTCGCAATCCTCCTTCCAAAGCTTACCTGCATCCAAGACAAACAACAACTATGCATGCATACTACTTATATACTAACGGGTTAGAAATCAAACATATACTGATCAAACTATAAACAGTTCATGAATTGGGACAAGAAAAGCATTCTCTTTATTACTTACAATGAGTCAACTTACAAAAGCTGAGATCGGCCACCACTCCTCGAACCTAATCCTGGGCTCCTCTTCTTCTGTGCTTCAACTACTTTGCTTTAAATCTCCTTTGGCACAAGGAAAGGCTAAAGGGTTGGGACAATGGGAATACGTAAATGGGTAGAGTTTCTTTGCTATATTTTTCCTCTTTCAAATGGTACCCCTACCCCTTCTTTTATAGGCTAGAAGGAGCTAGGTATTTGGACAAACCCTCGGCCATGCATGGCCAAGAGTTTCAGTTAACTCACCCATAGCTTTTTGTTCCTTCAGAAACTTTCCTTTTTTCATGCTTTTGCTATCCATGCGGGTTGTTTTGGGTCAGCCAGCGTGTACACGCATGCAATAATGGATTAGGGCGTGTAGGCCTTTATTCAAGAGGATTTTCAAAGAGTTGTTCAGCAGTGTTTTGGCAAAGAAGGGATATGAGTTGGCCTACTGCCAGGTAAGCATGTGTGGTGCAATTTAGGGTTATAACAGATGCCCCCTAATGTGTGAGGTTAGAAGAGCATCTGATGGCCGAAATACATTATCAATATTTACTGATGTGTTGAACGATTGAGCCCAAGGATCAGGAACCAGGAGGTGTCGTCTGCAAAATAACAAATGTCTCACCGAGGTGGGCATACCCATGCTTGGGATAAAATAGAACCATGGCTACCAATCAAATACACTGTAGATCCATGTCAAATAATTATAAAGAGTAGCCGCGAACAATACACAGCGGAACTACATCTCGAAATCAAAAAGATACACATATAGAGTATCCATCTTCCAGAAGTTGATTCGGCCTGATGGCTAGAGATGAGATCTTCAGAGCTCGAGCAACAACTTCAAAATCTCCAAAACTCGGGTAGGAGTGTAATATGAGGGTATGACTACAGTACCCAGAGGTCTTCGACGGCTCGTCGGTCATGGACTTGATAATCTTGATGATCGGACTGAAGGCTTCAGTGATTTCGAACAAGGACTTGATTGGATGTTCAGGATGGTCGGGTATGCTGACAAGAGACATATTGCAGAGGGGCCGACTCAGGCTTAGTGAGAAACTTCCCTTGGACAATAACACGACAAATGATGAGACTCAGGCAGCATGTATGTTAATCATAAGTCTACGAAGCAGGAGGCAACGCAAACTCTCCATATGTTTTGAAGGATAACCAAATGGTGGAGGACATAAATTCTATATAGCGAGACAAGCTTCCTAAGTTCGTACTACATCCCATAGTCTAATGAAAAAATGGACAAATGTGTTTTATCCAAGGGCGACTCATTATGCTGCCAATAAAGAAGATACTTTTCCCTTCCTCTTTTGGGGGTATATTTGATTTTTTTGTTCTTTTCAATAATTGTGGAAAAAGAATGAAGGAATATTACGTTACAAAGGAGGAACGAGTGTTGCAAACATACAAGCTCGAGGCACAAGGACAAGACTGATGTTCTAGTAGAATAACACTCAGGAAAAATCCTATGAAGGCCAAAGGTTTTAAGACGCAGAAGCAAACTGTTACAAGGCTGGTGTATAAGGTATGCAAACGCAGTTGATAAAACACACAATGGTAACATCCTTCGATGTAAGTCTAACGAGCCCAGAGAAGGTAAGCTCGGTGGTTTTTCATATTTAGAGAGTCTGAAAAAACATAAAAGGAGACTCCATTGGGGTACCTTTTTCGAATGTAGTCTAATCGGTCCAAAAAAGGGGTAAACTAGCACCGATAAGACGTCGATTCAAAACCATTTTAACGAGTGTGATAAGGACAAGGTCACTCGGCCACTTTTTCATTTTTAAGGAGTTTGAAAAAAACTTAATTATGGACTCCATTAGGAATGTTCTTCTAGACCAATTTAACGAGTGTGAAAGAATAAGGTCACTCGCAAATATTTTCAATTTTAGGGAGTCTGAAAAGAGCTTAACTATGGACTCTGTGGGGGTTCCTTCTTCGTAAGTTTAGTCCCTTAGGCCCGAAAAAGAGATAAAATTATACCTGAGAGTACTCTTCTATAGAGCCGAAGTTCCATAGAGTATACATTTGTTCATACAGTTGACCATCCAGACCGAAAAAGGGGTAAACTACCGTCGAACAGACGTGACTTCAAATTTCAGTTTAACGAGCGTGAAAGGCCACAAGATCGCTCGACAATCTTTTCATGTTTAGAGGGCCTGAACAAGGCTTAAAAGGAGACCTGTTATTTTTTGGGAGTCCTGAGGGTGAGATCAAGAGCGAAGAAGAATCATGCAAATGAGGCTCAAACTCATATTTCGGAAAGACTATAAGGACTCCTGAGCCTACAGTGTGTTAGAGACGGCATGGACACCATAATGCAACCAGGACCTACCTAGGGTATCCATGTTCTGGTAAGCTCTACCGCCAAGTTGCAACACTTCTAAAGCAGATATGACGATTCTGTGTTACAAACTGATGGGATCGATCCTATGGCAGAGGAAAAAGACAACAAGACACAAAAGTCAGGGTAGTAACCTAACCTATATGCTCAAGTTGATTCTTGGAAAAAATTTCATGGACCATCAAAATTTTCTCAAAACTCAAAAAAAAGTGTCCCAATACCCGATCAAATCCCTCCCATATAACTCCTGAATCACTCTAAATGGTTTTTGGTATAAAGAAACTGATAAGGGGGGCCAAAAAAGTGACGAAAAGAGGCCAAAAAGTTTATAAATAGAAGCTGGCAACTCATTATCACCATTGCTAATTTGGAAATTGACTCTGGAGCCAAAAGAGCCCCTTTGCTAAAAATGGTGATTCCGAGAGCTACAGTGGATGAAATGAACTTCCGCTTGGACCAAGTAAGTAAAAACTCCGCTATCTAGCTATTCAATTCTTCAATTTTGCTTTTAAGTTTGTTTTTTGGGTGGGCGTCGACCTTTAAAAGGTCGGCCCTAGGTCCACGCGGCCTATCTCTGGACAGGCTGTGTGTACACGTGGGCAGGGTAAAGCATGCCCATGTGTACACACAACTGTCACTTAGACAGCGCGCGTGGACCCCCCTTTTTATAGAAAAAAGAACCAAATAGCCTTTACTAAACCTCCTGAACTTTGTTGTGTTGGCAGGATGTATGTCCAGTGGAGGGAAAGGGAGCATGAAGCAATTAGTGAGTTGGTTGCGGGAGATCCGAATGTCGTGGCCGGCTCATGCAATGTGGTTTACTTAAGTTCTTCCTGTGTCCATTTATGCGAGTGCAACCAAGGCTATTGAATGCCTTGATTGACTACTGGCATCCTGATGCAGAGGCCTTCATGCTAGAGGGGCAATCACTGGTGCCCACCACCGAGGATATCTACTTTTTGAATGGCCTCTCAAGGAGAGGGAAACCAGTCAATTTTAGGATGTTTCCTGCGGGGTCGCATAACATAGCGAAACTGATAGCCCAGCATTGTGAGGCTGGGACAAACCGTGTGAGCTCCCAGGTGCCCATAAGTAAGATTACTAACCTATCACTGCAAGCGATATTATTGCTTATTGGGCAGATTACCGGTTCAGCGGCCTTGCATCAGGCATCTTGCGCACAGATGAATTGTGTTATCCAGTGCTTGAATACACAAATTTTTGACTGGATTACCACACTACTTGAGTGTATGAAGAGGCAATTGATAGATTGTCGACAATGGACACAGAGGAACTTCAGGTTCGGGATGATTTTGTGTTCATTCTTCTTTGAGAGAGTTTCGAGCTTTAGTCCTCGGGAAGTGGTACGAGGACATCAGGCCTCTTTTCCTGCAGTATGTAGATGGGCAGTATTACTTTCACGACAGGGTGGTGGAAGGACCAATGAGTCCTTCGATGATGACTTCTTTGCGTGGCTGTCACGGTAGATCCCTGTGATCGAGGATCACCCATATGCAGGGATAGATTTTTCTAGATATCCTAAGATACTCGTGCCTCCTGGTGAGGAGCGAGGGGAGATGGGTAAGTCTCCACCTTTGTAGTTTTTTTTTTTTGTATATGTAATTTTTATGTCTTTTTGTTATATATATCATTTTTTTATATGCCAGAGTACTTGACAGGTATACGTTTGTTGCATGCAAATGTGGGACCCATGCGACATGCGGATTATGCACGGAACAGGCATCGTCCTCGGCCAGAAGTCGTAGCTGTCGCCGGGGGACCAGCAGTAGCAGGGAACCTCCCAGCCGGGGAGGCTGAGAGGGTCCTTAGATGAGTTGAGCGAAACTTTACTGCACTCACTCGCACAGTCCCAATGGCAGAGATAGAGGACCTGTCGCCATCCATGTAGCCTCATGTAGTGGGGGCACCTCAGACGTGGGTCCGATTGTTTAGGCATTTAGCCCATGCTGTGGACTATTACAACAGGGCCC
>JASDQU010101404.1:701226-717477 GCA_032191745.1 Picea mariana | reverse complement strand
TGAGATACCCGTGCCTCCTGGTGAGGAGCGAGGGGAGATGGGTAAGTCTCCACCTTTGTAGTTTTTTTTGTTTGCATATGTAATTTTTATGTCATTTTTGTTATATATATCATTTTTTTTGTATGCCATAGTATTTGATGGGTATACATTTGTTGCATGCAGATGTGGGACCCGTGCGACCTGCCGATTATGCACGGAACAGGCGTCGTCCTCGGCCAGAAGCTGCAGCTACCGCCGTCAGGGGAGCAGCAGTAGCAGGGAACCTCCCAGCGGGGGAGGATGAGAGGTCCTTAGACGAGTTGAGCGAAACTTCACTGCACTCACTCGCACAGTCCCGATGGCAGAGATAGAGGACTTGCCGCCATCCATGTAGCCTCATGTAGTGGGGGCACCTCGGACGTGGGTCCGATTGTTTAGGCGTTTAGCCCATGCCGTGGACTATTATAATAGGGCCCATAGTCCCTGAACCTATTTAGACTTTTTACGTGCCACGAGCACTTACTTGTATATATTTTTTGAGGGCATAAGCCCCGTGACTCTTTATTAGTCCCATTTTTTAGGTGCTTGCGTCCATCTATGTACTCTGGTTATTTTATGATGTTATATATGGTTTTTTGATCTTTTGTGTCTTATGGATCACGTGTGCAAAAATGTATTTACACGCTTATGTCAATGTTCTTTCATATGTGTGCAAGATGCCAATCTAAAATTTGATTAGCTAGAGTATCTGTAATTTGGTTTAATTTCCTAGGAATATGAAAATATGTAATATAATCAAAGTTTCGTTCTAAGAGACGTACCCTAAAGAATCGTCGGTGTAAAGTTGGATCATGAACCCAGTATACTTTGTTTAGCTGTGACACAACCAGTTGAGCGTCGAGATAGACCCGGAGATGAGAGATACCCAATGACAAGGCGTCACGAAGCAACTCAATAACTGCACTATACTCGGAAACATTATTTGTGGTGTCACCTAAGCATATACCTCCAAAAGATAACAACTGGCCCTGAGGTGTAAAGATTACCCAAGCTGCGGAGGCAAGCCTCCGAGTGTGCTCACTAGCACTGTCTGCATACCCAACGAACACCTCGAAATCACTTGACATCTGCCATATTAACGAAAGATAACATCAATGACACGTCCATAACACTTAAAAGAAACTAAAAAGTAATAGTACAAAGACTATACATATGTTACAAAAAGTTACCCACAGTGACCTGCCTATGAGTAATATTTCTTGAGGTAGAGCCCATTTCTAGGCTCTGCCAAAGCATTCCCTTCAAAATCAACCAAATAAAAAGTGCCCTTTTTTAATACCTCTTTTATGATGAAGGGTCTGAACCACATGGGTTTGAATTTTCCTGCCTCCAGGGGGTCCTTATCTTGGTCATAGACCAGGACAAGGTCACCTTCAGAGAAAATCCGAGGATGAACGGACCTATCATACTAACACTTGACCTTATGTTTGTGAGCCTCGTTGGCCAGGGCCGCATCACGACGCTGTTCATTGAGCTGCTCAAGGTGTACTAACCGTTTTTCAAGTGGAGAAGTGTCTGGCAATAATTGTACTGCCAATTTTAGAGATGGGATCTCACATTCGATGGGTAAGACTACCTCCAGCCCGTAAATGAGTTGAAAAGGTGAGGAACCGGTTGCAGTCTTAACAGATGTTCGGTAAGCCCATAATGTCGAGTATAACATCAAGTGCCAATTTGACTTGGCTGAGTTGATAGTTCGTTGTAGAATAGTCTTAAGAGTTTTGTTTACAACTTCCACCTGCCCGTTGGCTTGGGGGTAGTAGGGTGATGAATGCTCTTGACGTAACCTAAGCTTTGATGTTAATTCGGTCATCATTTGGTTCTGAAAGTGACTGCCATGGTCAGTAACAATATCTCTCGGGACGTCGAACCTTGCTATGATTTGGTTGAATAAGAAGAGAGTTGCAGTCTCTCCATCATGTTTAAACGTTGGCATAGCTTTGACCCACTTCGTGAAGTAGTCTACAGCTACGATGATATAGCGGTGCCCCCTTGCTGAAGGGGGGTTGCAAGTAGTGTAATCAATCCCCCACTTTGTGAAGGGACCAACTGTGATGACAGGAAACATGGGAGCGGGATGTGCTCTCATCTTCCGAGAGAAGATTTGGCACGGATGGCACTTCTTGACCGATTCTATACAATCTTTGATAAGTGTCGGCCAGAAGTAACCTGCTCGTAGAATCTTTTGGGTTGTTGCCAACCCAGATAANCCAGGGATCTAAAGATGTGATCAAAAACATATCTCCCCGGATAGGCGATTCTTCAGGCACAACGTCACCTGACTCAACTGGAAGTTCCAAAATAAACTCTGTGAAGACCAAAGACTTTTTGGACTTCGTTGAAATGAAGTCTAAGTCAAATTCGTGGAGGATGACTATTCATCTACTGATTTTTCTGCCTATAACCCGACGTGTCAACATGTACAGGAATTGATTCACGACAGCAATGATGGTGGTCTTGCGATACAGAACATAATGACGGAACCGTTGAATGACATGAACTGCCGCCAACGCAAGTTTTTCGATATGATAATAATTGATTTCCAATCCTACGAGGCCTCGACTCAGGTAATAGATCACATATTCTGAGAACAAATCATCTTCCTAAACTAAAACCATGCCAATGGTTGACTCTGCGACAGCCAGATATAATAAGAAATCCGTGTTATAGTTAGGTGGTCGTAGCAGAGGTGCAGTTGTGAGGGCATGTTTTAATGCGTCGAAAGAGCATTGAGCTACATTGTCCCAGTAAAAAGGAACGTCTTTCTTCAGTAAGTGCATAAATCCCTTGGTGATTTTGGCATAGTTGGCGATGAAGCGTCGTAAAAAGTTTGCCTTGCCTTGTAGACTCTGAAACTAAAGGATTGTACGTGGGGGGGGCAACTGAATTATTGACTCCACCTTGAGAGGATTGACCATGATTTCTGTTGTTGATACGATGAAACCCAACAAACGTCCTGACGTTACGCAAAAGCTGCACTTGTTTGGATTCAAGCGAATCCTAAAGTAGCGACAATGTTCAAAGATTAATCTAAGGTGTGTGGGATGATCCGTTCTCCTGCGAGATCATGATGTTAATCATCTAGATAGGCCTTGACTATATGCTTGAGATCATGAAAAGCAAAAGACATGGCCCGCTGGAATGTAGCTCTAGCATTTTTAAGGCCAAAAGGCATCTTACGATATGTGAATGTACCCCACGGACAAATGAATGCCATTTTGTGTTGATCTTCGGGTTTGATTTGGATTTGATTATATCCCGAAAAACCATCCATGAAAGAAAAGGCTTCGCAACCAGCACATTCATCAATGATCTGGTCGATGAATGGTGTTGGAAAATTATCTTTGGGACATGCCTTGTTCAAATCACGGAAATGAGTACATACATGAATCGTGCCTTGTTTTTTATTGACCGACATAGGATTTGACACCCATTGAGTCAAATGGATAGGATAGATAAAACCTGCCTTTAGCAATTTCTCAACCTCAATCTTGATGGCTGCTGCTTTCTTGGGATTAACTGGATGAAGCTTCTGTCGAACAGGCTTGGCATCAGGATATGTTGTGATTTCGTGTTCAACTATTTTTGGATCGATACCTGGCATTTCCTCATAAGACTAGGCAAAAACGTCACGGAATTCTTTGAAAAAATCCGTGTAGATTTGAATCTCTTCAGGGGAGCAATCCGCTCTGACAAAGACATTCTCCACAACGCCAGGGTTTTGGGAGATGTTGATTGGTATAGTTTTAGCGATAGTTGCCATATTGCCCTCAGCATAAATTTCATGTGTAGCTAAGAGATTAATAGGACACGGCTGATCTCCCGTCATGGTCACGGTGAATTATCATGCTTCGATTCGGCTTAACTCTGGGAGGAAATATGATCTGTGATGAAGATCTTCCCAAGGTTTGTCCGGACTAGTCAGTGCTTCGATTATAGCTTCATCAAAAGGCAAGACTAAGTCTAACGAATCGATGTTAGCGAGAGAACCCTGAGCCCAAATAGGCTCTAGAAGTGGATCTAACTCTTGTGCAGGAGTCGGATCAATGTTAGCTGAAGCTTGCTGGACTAAAGAGTACGCTACTTCAGTGGTAGACAAGGGCATGGACATGCCTAGGTGCCCTATCTCATCCATCGTGGCCGATGGGGAAGGAAGAATCCATGGATCCTCGAAGTAAGTCGTGCGGAACGACGAAACTTGAAAAATCTCAACCTTATGGTGATTAGATATAAATTTGATATCGCTGTGAGGAGGTGGGTAATCGAAGGTACCCATCAAGGATGGGAATAAACCAACTCCTACATTAATGACACCTAGTTGAGGATTATCAATCATCGAGACCGTGGATGCCCCCAAAGCTGGGTCAGATCTGGAGAAAGACAATTGATCAATGGTCACTATCCGGCCTTCGTGTGGAAACAACAAGACTCGAAAAACTGTAGCAACCACAGCTTGCATAGCATAAGTCCAACTCCATCCTAACAAGAGGTTATAGTCGAGGGGAGCGTTGACTACCTCTACTTCAACACACATGGTTTTCCCTCCTAGCTGCACAGGGAAAGAAGGAACGATACCATGTGGTCGAAACGAACGACCGTCGAAAGCAGTGAAGNACGTGATAAGGCAGACGAGGTTTTAAGTCGGTTGTATCTAACATGATGGTACCCGGATTACAAGTCTCAGTAGAGCCCAAAGCGGTTAACAAGGATTTCCTTTGAGCAGGGCCGCTTTGGAGGACCTCCAAAGCAGACATCGCACAAGGTGTTTGTGATAAATCCTCAACCACAGAGTAGTTCTGGGCGGCCCTTGCGTTTGGGTTATGAGAATCTTTTCTAAATGCACCTTTTGGAATGTGTGTCATTGTTTCTCCTGACGTCTTCTCAATCTGTAGAGGAAGAGATGGGAGGTCAGCTTCTTTACCCTTCTCAGAAGCGCTTGGTTTACTATAATTGTGCGCTCTAGTCGATATGAAAGCATCACCCCTAACCATATATACGTTTGCAGATGAGGGGTTGTTCGGAGGTGGGCAGGTTTCTTGGTTGCTCCCTTCTGTGCTTGCAAAGGCTTGAGTTAGATTTTGCCCATGTTGCAATGGGTTTTTCAACATCGCCTGCTGTTGCTGCGTGACAAATTTTTGGGCCTCTACAAGTCGAGGACGTAGATGGGTCGGGTGGTCTTCCGCGCACAAATTGCATGGATACCTCGCCTTTCATTTTTCAGTGTTGTCCCCGCCAGCATTATCGTTGGGTTTTTTATCTCCCTTACCCTTCTTTCATTGTTTTTTCTTCCCTTCAAGCTGTTGGGTGGCCTTTGGGTTAGTCAACTACACTGTGTGTACTTCCAACGTTTGGGTAGGGGGAGAAGCCAAAGCAGTAGTTTGGCTAGTCGTTGTGTGTTGTATGGATAATTGTTGCAATTGATTTGTCAATTGCTCAGCGGGCTTGGTTTGTGCTGAACCGACAATACCATCAGCATGTGGTCCAGCTCTCTGTCTAGTTTTATCCAGTATTGAACGTGGCACATCTGGTAAGATGTTGTATAATAAATCGGACTGAGAATAGATGAGCTCAAACTGTTGAGCCCTCATGATGGCATCTTCTTCAGAGAAAACTCCTGACATCGCAACGTCTTTGGATAACTGTGAGACCAAAGACTTAAGGAACCACTCAAGCAGGAATGTTGGTGGAACTGGTACCTTGATTAAACTCTTCCAGCGTCTCCATTCTCAGATGTGATCAGAGATATGGTCCACTGTTGTCTGTTCGAAATTAGTGAGCAGCTCTGTGCCAGCGTCGTATCTCACAGGTAACTGGAAATGGTTAAGGAAAGCCATCACCAGTTCGCCAAAAGAAGAGTATATTGAGTGATCGAGCTCAATGTACCATTTCGTGACACTCCCAATGAGAGTACGTTGAAACAATCGCAACTGTACGGAGTCATCTTTCAATGAGTTAGATGAGAACCAAAGATGGAAGGTAGTCACATGATCTCCTGGATCTTCATTAGGCTTGGCTTCGAACTTTGGAATGTCTGAAGGCAACTTTGTCGGCATAGGAGGCCAACGCGGATCGTGACAAATGGGGTCATTCAACAACCTTGTCAATTCTGGCAAGTGTAAAGTTGTCAGGAAAGGTAGTTTGGGTTGTTGCTGATAATCTAGGAAAAAGGGTTCTGGAGTTTGACTGGCACCAGGTTGCCAGGAAAATTTTGGCTGCCGGCCCAGATTCTGGTAGAAACCAGGGCCCTAGCCAGCATAAGGATTTTGCATATGTGGAGACATCATCGGCTGATTTCCCAAATAGGACATAGATTGTTGGGCATGCATTGTATTTGAAGGACTTTGGGAAGGATTACCCCATGTCGGTCCCGTGGGGATAGGCATAGTAGTTTGTCCAGAGTTCCATTGATTGTGGAAAGAATTACCCCAGATCGGCGTTCCGGAGGAGGGAACGAATCCTTGCCCTGAATTCCAAGGTCCTGTGAGGTTTGCCCCCTGTGCAGGAATAGTACCCTGCACAGGAGTAGATTGTCCAAAAATGGGGTTTCCCCCAGTCGGAAAAGTGGCTGACGAGAAGGTGTTGTTACCAAACGTTCTATTCCAAGAAAACGGTGTCGAACCTACCGGCATACTATGCAAAGGTGGTCCTTGACTCCCCCCTCCAAATAAACTATTATGTGTAGGTTGTCAGGCGGATTGCTAATGCGAGCCACCGAGTGAAGGGGACGAAGGAGGGATATGACCTCCTACGTAAGGAAAAGCGTTAAAAGGGATAGGAGTGCCCCCCATGTGACCTTGTAGAGGAGCGCTAGAGATCGCTGCCCCCAGACCCAAAGTCTATAAAGTGGAGTAGGAAAGTACAAGACTTGTACCTGAACTAGGCATACCATATGAGAACGGAGGGCCTGTCACACTAGGTGTGAAAGGGGTTGTGGCCGCCGCCAAAGACAGGTTCAGACCACTGTGCGAAGTAGTTGCGGTCGAGACCATGGTGGCTCAGACCGACGATGGTAAGTTAGGAGATGACAACTCTCCTATGGTGACAACCGTGGTGGGAATTGAAGAATTCCCAGAAGGAGTAACAACATTTGTTTCCACTGTTGTGTGCGACACTGTCTGGCGCTCGTGAAATTGAATTGGTACAATAAAAGGTGCCAAGAAATCAATGGTTAGGGTTTCAATCAGGCCAAGAGCAGTTGCTTCAAGGTCCAAAACGGTCGATTCCTCTAGGAGTTGTTCGGGCATAATGGTTTGTAACCCAGTCGCTTCAAAAGACCCTTGTTGGTCTAGCTTCCACCTTAAAGGTGGTGGGGGTGGCTCCAGTGTAACTGGCGGCAGGCCAAGAAGCCTTCGTGACCGGTGGAGCTCGAGATCCTCCACTGTGTGAGAAGATCCAAGACACTCTAAGGTAGTCTAAACGCTCAAAAGTAACACCCACTACAAAAGAATCCCTAGAAGATAAGACAAGCAAACACTAAATTGATTGGAAGAACAGTTACAACAACCAACACTAGAGCAACTTACCAGTGCAAGTGCAACTCGAACACGGAAGCACCCTCCGGGTATACTCTGCAAAGCATGGCCCAATGTCTGTCCTAGGTACCACAGTATACCCCCGCAGTCACTTGTGTATGTCCCTAACAAATATTGGCAACTAGGTTGCCAGCACACGAACAGTCACCGGGCGGGTACAGTCAAAAGTCGGGTAGACCACAATGAGCAGGGTATCGAGCCTGAAACCTATCAAGGGTATCGACAGCAAATGATCTGGAAGACAACTGAGGACCTCGAACGGATTTGAGACCCATGAAGCCCCGTGGCAAATGCAAATGATGGAATCCCAAAACAAGCCCTCTATATGTGTTCTCCACTACGATTGGTCCAGCTTTGGAGGGGTTATCTCCGCTACCTTTCTGCACGCGACCTCATGTTTATCCCTTGTGTTAGAGGGGGGTCCTGGATAAATTTCATGAAACTGGACTTAGACACTCCCTATCTCAGACTCCAATGTTTGATTTTAAATGGCCTTGAAGAGTTTCCTCTCCAACCTAATCCAATGCCCTAGTTTTGAACTAGTTTGTGAACCCTACAAACATAAAAAATCTAGTAGATTTTAAATTTAGCATTACTTTTATGGCTTTGTCTTACGTCAAGGGGTATGAGGGTGAAACTAATGATGTGTAAAAGATGAAATCAAAAAATGAATGAAAAAGCTGGAAACAAAACTTTTACTGAATGCAAAATTTCAACAACTTTTCTAAAGAAATATTTTTAATTTTTTCTAAGATTTTGGACAGCAAACTCAAAGGAATTTCACTCGACTACGAGCTACTTATGATCTAAGTGAACTACAAAAACTTATGAAATAAAAAACTTTTCCCTAGCTAATGATGCAGAAACACACTCTTCAACCAAAGAAGAAAATGAAAAGAGATTTTTTATTTATTTAAATGCTAGTAAAGCAAGAAAGGGAAAATACCGACAAGCAAAAAACCAAAAAACAATTATGGCCTAAATCACAGATCGCAAAGAATCAGGTCAAAAATCACACACTAGCAATTTTCTGTTAAAAACGATGACTCTCACACTTGTCTAAAAACCTTTAAAAATTATTTTATTTTTATGAGAAAAAGTAAGCTAAGAGTAAAATTAATCCTAAGCTACTGACTGTTCAAACAGAGATTCAAAACACCTGAGAGGAATAATTCTTATCAAGGGAAAGGATGACTACCTTACCCTTAACAAAAAGTATCTTGTACAAGCACGCGGCTGTTACTCAAACAACATGCATGTGAACACGCGCTGAACAGAGACAGAGGGCGTGTACACGCGGGTTGACCTTGTACAGGCCGCGTGTATGTCCAAACTCTAAGAAAAAATGAAAACAGATAGACCAAACCAGGAAGAGACCACTAATATTGATAACCAGGATCCCTTGAAGGCTTGGATACTCTTTCTAACAGAAAAACAAATAATATAAGGAAAAATGATAAAGCAAAAAACAATCTGAGATAGGACTGTTAGCAAACAAGACTTAGACAGAATTCCAGAAAACCCCCTAAGAATGTGTGATTCTGACAGGGAAGAGGATGACTGCCTCTGAGGTTCTTTGAACTCTACACGTTATTGCTACCTCTATAGCTAGCGTTCACACGCGGGCTGTAAGAGGATAGGGTGAGGGTACATGTGTGCAGGCTGCATGTATCTCTGTGGATCCCGAAAAACAAGGTCAAGCAAAAGTTAGGGAAAGTTGGTATGGAAAACCAGACTCCCTGCTAGCTCAGACCTTACAGAAACGAAAAGAAAAAGACAGGCAAGAAAAACTAGTCTTTAAACTACCCAAAAACTAAATAAAATTCCAGGAACCCTAGAGATTCTCCCCAGTATGGTCACCAATTCTGTTGTTAGGGAAAATCACCCTACAGACTAGCAAATAGAGTTCAGACTTTGCATGCAGATGTGACCGAATAAAAATTACTTTCTACCTTCATCCCTAGATTTAAATCCCCTTTTCTTAGTAAATGCATGGAAAGATCAACCTACCTCGTTCTTGGTGTTTGATGTCGATCCTCCGTTGTGCTTGATTACTTGTTTGCAATCCTCCTTCCAAAGCTGACCTGCATCCAAGACAAACAACAACTATGCATGCATACTACTTATATACTAACGGGTTAGAAATCAAACATATACTGATCAAACTATAAACAGTTCATGAATTGGGACGGGAAAAGCATTCTCTTTATTACTTAGAATGAGTCAACTTACAAAAGATGAGACCAGCCACCGCTCCTCGAACCTGATCCTGGGCTCCTCTTCTTCTGTCCTTCAACTACTTTTCTTTAAATCTCCTTTGGCACAAGGAAAGGCTAAAGGGTTGGGACAATGGGAATACGTAAATGGGCAGAGTTTCTTTGCTATATTTTTCCTCTTTCAAATGGTACCCCTACCCCTTCTTTTATAGGCTAGAAGGAGTTAGGTATTTGGATGAACCCTTGGCCATTCATGGCCGGGAGTTTCAATTAACTCACCCATATCTTTTTGTTCCATCGGCAACTTTCCTTTTTTCATGCTTTTGTCAGTCCACGCAGGTTGTTTTGGGTCAACCAGCGTGTACACGCGTGCAATAATGGATTAAGGCGTGTGGGCCTTTATTCAAGAGGATTTTCAAAGAGTTGTTCAATAGTGTTTTGGCAAAGAAGGGATATGAGTTGGCCTACTGCCAGGTAAGCATGTGTGGTGCAATTTAGGGTTATAACATCTTCAGGATCTGTTGGTTATTCTGGTTGAATTGTTATCGTCGCAATAGTAGCAGGGGGATCTGCGTCGATGATCTGTCTTTTTTCATTGTTTTCTGGATCAAATTCTGAATCGGGGTTCGACTCCTTGTCTTTAACCTCGGCCACCAAAGATCAAATTTTTCGAGTGACATTCATCGATGTTTTGCAAGGGGATTTTGTGGAAGTCCCACCACTTCCCAGTGCCATTCTTTGTCTTTCCTTTACCCTTCTTTTCCTATGTCTTGGACTGGTTTTTGGGAGGTGGTTGGTTAGGGCCGTCTTAATCATGCTTTGGTTGTTGTGGATTTGCAAACCCAAAATCCCTTTTTCTAGTGCCTAAATTTCTGCTCGATTTTTATAGCATATCGATAGGCAGCTCCCAATGATAAGATGTTTAGAAAATCCATTTCGATTTGGATGTACCTATGCAGAGCCCCACAATATTTTAGAACTAGTTGTCGCTCAAAGTCTTTGATAACCATCTTGTTGCACAAGGTATGGAAATTATTTGTGAACTCTGACACTGTTTGGCTCTTCTCTTGCCGCAGTGTGGTCCATCTCATGTACTGGTCTTCATAGTTATCAATAGAGTAATATTGTTCCTTCTTCGCATCCATAAAAAAATCCCAAGTGTGATCGACCCCATATATTCCAGATTCATCTATGGAACTTTTCTCCCAGTAAGTTTCCCACCAATGTTTGACATGGGGGAGATCCTTGAGGAGTGTGCAAGTGATCTTTTCCCTGTCGGAAAAATTGTGAACAGAGAAATAACCTTCTAGCAGATTTAACCATTTTTCTAAGGCATTCGTATCTATATGACCTTCAAATATGAGAATATCAAAATTAACTTGTACCTTGAAGGGAGAAGTTCCTCCAAAGTGATCGCTTGATGAAGATGTGCATGTTTCTATCATAAAGTGTTGAAGGATTTGGGAAAAATTCTCCATCATTTCGTCCCTCTGTTGCGTGAGAGATTTCTCAAGCAATAGGTTAATAGAATCTTCTACTTCATCGTTTTTCTTTTTTCCACCATGGAGGGTTTCTTGGGCATGCAAGAGCAATTTTCCTCAAGAAAGACAAGCTCAAGACCCAACTCGCTATACTTGGACCTTGTCGGGGACATGCACTAAAAATGATCAATGGAAACCTGCTCTGATACCACTGATCTGGATTATTTTTGGAATGAAATGAAAGCGAAGATATTACAATGAAAAACACATAAATATTTCCAGAAACGGAGAAATGCAACAATACATGATTTCTATTAATGAAATAAATATACAGAGACTGTAAAAATACATAGTGCAAGACTGGCTAGAATGGTGGCAGCTTTATCTCTGAGAAGAGATGTGACAGCTACGCTCATTCGCAAGAAGATGATTACAATGAGGCTCTGAAGGCATTTTTATAATAAACATGAATTCCAAAACCCTATCCCTAGGAGATGAAGCGCCAAAAGCCATGTGGGCCCCGTTGGGGTAAGTTAGTACATCAACTTCTTGGGGTCGTAACTTTTGTATACGATCTCTGTTATAGGCATGTGATAGCCCATTGGAAAGGTCTTTTTGAGAACTACGTATTATATTATCAAACTTTGACTTTGTCTAAAGTTTGACTGTGGAAAGCCAAGAAAACACTATTTAGAGCCCCAAAACGGCCCTATAAGTACAGAAAGATGTACTGACATGAAAACTTCCAAAATAAGCCAGTTGGAATAGGTGGCTGGCCACCATTATCAACCTGGATGATGTGTAGGGATTCAGGACAACCCCATAAGTGCAGAACCCACAATTACAAAGAAATGTCCCCATTACAGAGAAACACGTTGAACTAAAAACTATCAAGATGAACCAGTGGGAATTTGGAACAAGTGGGTGGCCCCCAATATCCACCTAGATCATTATCCCCCTCTCTTGTGGAATCATATCCCCCTATAACTCTTGTCCTTGTTCATCTTACATCCAATGATGTATTTTGTTATTTGCAATGTTCAAAGTATTACATTTCCTTGACACTCCAACCTCTTTTAATTGTTTGGGCACTTCGACCTTTCATTAAATAAACAAAATACATTATTAATACAGGGACTACAAACCAAGGTATTACAACAAGTTCTTTAATGATCCAAAAATGGAAGGAATAATAAACAATTGTCTTATTTAGATGCTTAAAGGTGTTTAAAGAGTTCAACTATTAATTAATCATGCTATAAAAACAGAGATATGAATAGCAACAAAAGAGATAAAGACAATAAAAGCTTGATAACGGAGTTCACCAATGAGTGGCTACGTCTTCGGGCCCGCTTCCAAGTGAAGGACCTCTTTATTAATATTCAAATGCTCAAGTTCTTTACAATGGCTCCTTTCTGTTACATAGCATACTTCAGATCTGTTGTGCAAGACCTCCTTGCTCAGACGCATGTATGCTTCCTCAAACCCCTCTCACAAACATGACAAAAAGGCCTCTCAAAACATGAGAAAAAGCCAAAATACATAAACTGCTCCTCCAATTCCCTGCATCAAAAAGTTACCCTCAAGCTCCAGAAGGCCTGGTTTATATAAGTTTCAGGCTCAACAAGAGAAGCCTAACTTCTCCTGAAGATTTGGCCTCTTTCTTGGATCAAATCCCCCTCCAAATGGCCAAGATATCCCAAAAAAGCCACTTTCTGGTCATAATATCAGGCAAAATACCAATTATGGGCTAAATATAAGTCAAAAACCCAGTTTTAATTGAAAATTACACAGTAATCCCCCTTGGCTAAGCGCGCGCCCCCAATTCTCGGTCATATGCACTCTATATGGCCAAATGCTATCCCAAAGGGCTAAGCGCTGACCCCTTAAACGCGCTAGCTCCTGGTCTTAGGGCACGTGCCATGGGACCTTCCCTGCAAATGCACCCTAGTGGTTGTGACCGCGCCCCCTTTTTGCTGACTTGTGGTCACAATACTGCATGAAACCATGGGTTGGGGCTTAGCCACAGCCCCTTTCGTGCCAACCTTAATACAATACAAAGCTTAATATATATATATATATATATATATATATATATATATATATATATTTGACTTATGTTAATAAGTCCTATGTATGGCGCGTTGGTGTTGGAGCTTTTCCAAAGGCTTTGGCTTGGTGGGTGGTCATGGGTTCAAAACCCATGGACCCCCAAACATTTTTATTTTTTGGAACTTGCCACTCGACCCTGACCTGGTGCCACATGGCTACCCATGCCTGGGCCACGTGGCACCTCAACATTTGACCAACTTTTGCCATGTGTCCAATTCAGATTGGATCTGCCATCCACATATGCCCAATCAACTGTTGCCACTTGTCACACTATCATTGGTCCAAGTCTACATCATGAGGTGTTGTTGGTGATGTCATGCTGTCGTCATACTGACATCAACATTGTTAGTTTGACCTTTGACTTTTTACCTGTTTGAGAATACGATCAGAATGCGATAAATCTCGCATACAGAGTCTGTTTTGAGAAAGTGAATATATTGTCGGAATCAGCACGACGATCCAGTCGCAATGGAATTGGTTTCATCCAATTTTGAGAACTTTGATTTTTGAGCATTTTCTGAGCCTAGGGAGCCTCCTGGATCATTTAAGTTCTCCCCCACCATTTGCAATAAGTCTATATTTTATGTATAATTCATTTATCTGATTGAATTTATGTTATGTATGCATGTGCATTTGAATAATTGTTCATCAAATTTTGCAGGATGATGATTCTAAATCGAGTTTAGATCTACAAGATGTTCCACCAATCCAAAAATGTTGCAAGTTGTTATCATGAGAAATATGTCGCAGACATATGTTTGATGAAAATGGACATTTTTTTTACCCTACCAATTGTAACTTGCCATATTCGAGTAATCACCTTTGGTCAATGGTATTACAATGTGAATTGGATCTCTTTTATGACACCCTAGTAGTATGTGGTTGTTCAAAATGTAAAGGGTTGAAAGAGATTAACCCTCGATGTGTCACATTGTCCCACTATATTAATGATCGACTACCTAAAGTTGATGGTCTTGGTGGAATTGTGACAACAATGAAATTTGTCAGTTGATGTAATGGTGGCAGTTCCTATAAAAGACATTATATATATGTGTATCCTTGAGAGGAATTTGGAAAGTTTTATAAGCTCGTTGTGGGAAGATTGTAATATTTACCTTTGAGAAATAAGAATACCGATACCTTTCCCTCTGGATGTTTCATTGGCATATTGTCAGGGTTTTACCACATAAAATTGTGTCTTCTTAAATGTGGTTTATGTTATATTGTTTTACCTTTCCTATTATTTTCTTCGCAATTAATTTGTGTTGTAGTTTATATCTCTTCTGTGGTCTCACGTGTTTCCAAAAATTGGTATCAAAGCTCAAGGTTGACCTGACCTCTCTAGCGAGAGTGGATTGGGTGATGGATTTGTTATTTGGTTGCGGATATGAAGAATTGGATACAATTATTTGCTTGAGTGGACAATGGAGAATGTGTTGCATTTGATAAAAGAGGCGTTGGTATCGGAGGAAGGAATTTTATGCTAAATCGATGAAAATATTTATTCTCATGGTGACTGTGTGGTACATAATGCTGTCATATGGATTCGGTATATGGGTTTCGTACACAAACAAACAAGATCAAACTGGTAGGCTCTTTGGTTTTAGGGGGAAAATGGTCAGTAAAAAAGAGAAGGTCTAGTCTATGATGAATAGGTTTCTGGAATTCAAGAACAAAGAGAAGAAGAATTCCAAGGAAAGGCATCCGTTCTTGGCCTCAAAGTGTTGTGGTCTCACAGAGTGATCCGAAAAGATCTTTTAAATGACAATGATTGAGTTATTTTGCATGTGTTAATTAACCATTTAGGAAACTGATGAAAGAGGAAGAATTATAAATGAAACATGACAGCCATTAAACAATATTCATATTTGAACATAATCATGAAGAACAAGAAACCATAACAAGAGAATTTGATAACGGAGTTTGGCAATCTCGCCTACGTCTCCGAGCCTTTGTCTCAGTGGGTGAGGCTTTCATATTTGTGTTCAAAGATTTAAAAGGACATCATACAATGCCAACAAGGATTTTGAAATGATCTGTTCTTGTTCTACTAGATATATGGAACCCAAAAAAACTGATGGCACTGAAAACGGATGATCGAAGCTCCCAGAAATGGCACGCAAAGGTGCTCTCCTCAATGGCTTCCCTGCATAAAAATGGCTTTGGTTCAACAATCCTTCAGCATAAACCTATTCTAAAACTCCCCTTTGGATTCAAGAACCCCTGGTTTATATAGATCTGAAGTTGGTAACAACCTCCCAACTGCTCACCAAGATCTGGCCTAAAAAAAGGCCCAATATCCCCGAATATTGGCCAAAAATCTCTAAAATTTGCTAAATAAAATCACTTAAAATCATATTACAAAGTCAAAAACCCATTATTTGCATAAAAATATGGGCGTAGCCCCCTATTTGTTGGCTCATGGTCGTATTGGCGCACCCCATGTGGCCTTATCTCGACACTCCATGCTCTAAGCAATTGTTATAAGCCCCGTCATTTAAGCCAATGGTTATGCCCCTGGTCGGCGGGCTAGCCCGATCGACCGAGGCTAACCTCTGTATACCTACGTTAACAAATAACGGAATAGCCTGGGTCACATGGTACATGTATCAGAACCGAGGGTGGAGGGGACGAGATGGTATGAGTGCGCGCCAAAAAAGGAGGTAAGGTCATATGGAATATGGTCGCGTGGATGCCCGTCGGGGGTTGGGGCCTAGCCCCAGCCTTTTTCTCCGCCTATTTAACATATAATGCAACATTTATATAAATGAAAACATATAAGGGTAAGCACCACCAGGTAGGCGGGTTGGTAGCCTGACCTATGCCAAAACGCTTTCGCCCATGCCCAAGGTTGCGGGTTCAAACCTCATG
>JASDQU010101404.1:666523-685170 GCA_032191745.1 Picea mariana | reverse complement strand
GTGACATGCTAACCAATAAATAGATTGATCGATCTAGATTGCAGAAGCGTTATGTAGAAACTACATTATATAGAATATGATAGTAATAATGCAAAATAAATGAAGTTAGGTCATACGATGAGTATCGATGCATAAACTAACTTGAGATGTGTGCCTATATATTATGCACTAGGAATGAGCCAATCTTATCTTAATAATATTGCACCATGTAAATCTCATTAAACAACTCATTGGAATAGTTGAATAATGCTAAAATACAATAGTGCATAAAGCTTACTTAAGAAGTATTAAGTGTGATGTTAACATGCAGAACATTGAATCATAAGCAAAGTCCCATGGGACATCTTGTAAAGCATCCATGCAAGAAACAATATGTTCAACTCAATTTGTATATTTCTATTGTCGGTATGAGATATTTTAAGATTGTGCCATGACTTTAATAGTCATAAGAAAAAAAAATGTGACAAATCCATGCAAAGAAATAAATGCGAGACAAGTTGCATTAGTACACTATATTGATAGATTATACTCTAAGATGTTGCTTAGAAAGCACAATGATACATATGATACAAATTTATATGAGATGAGTTGAGTTGATCAGTCATCTATGATTCATCCAAAGTGATCTTAAAAGTCGGTTTTGGACACATTGCAAGAGGTTGATCATTACCTCACTTTTTAAAATTAAGTCAACATTTGCAAGCACTAAGTAGGTCCATTTGGAGTAAGCTAATCTTGTAACAAAAATACTCTCTTTTTGACCATAAATCTGGCAAGAATCTAATATAAATTTTAGGCACGAGTAGAGTTCCACTATGATCCATGTTCCATGTATGGTGGAACAATGCCCCTTAGGGTTTTGCCCAATTCCAAATTGACCCAAATCCTTGAAAAACCAGTTAGAGTTCAAGATAGATGGGAACTTTGACTTCTTATGTTGTTGGATTTTGACAACTAAAGAGAAATGTGCTACATGATTACAGGACTTTGGTCCATTTTGATCACTGAACTTGATGTGGGTCTATAGTTAACTTGGACAAATTTAACCACCCATCTTTAACTTTTTTTAAATATTTTAAAAACCAATTATATATATATATATATATTTTCAATATCATAATACACTATGATTAAGTTAAAACCATATATAATATAAAAACATCCATAAGAGTGGACCCAATTTAAAGATAAGGAAACCACAATGTGGTCCTTAAGTTTCTTAATTAACTTATTTTTTAATAGAGGGATAATCAACAAACACCTCCAAATTACATGAACAAGTAGCACCAACTAAATGTTAATTTAGTCACATTCACCACAATAATGATTAAAAACCAAAGTGGGCCCACATCATGAATTAAAAATAAAAATCTAGTAAAATAATGAATAAAAATTCAGTGGCATGGAAACCCTAACCCCATTTACTTTCCTCTTTATAACCTCTCTTGTGGTGTGGTGGGTCCCACAAGCAGTTGAAATAATTAACAACTAGAGTAAATTCATCAATGAGAGTTTGAACTAACCATGGTTAAACTGACAACCTTAAGATTTGATATCTACATAAATGCATTAAAAAACCTTAAAAAGGCAACCATAACCTAACTGCAAGAGAAGCTGAGGGCTCATTGGGTGACCCTCCTTGCACTAAAAAAGGGAAAAGTATTGTATATAAAATCTCACTTCCGATTATATTATTTTTGGGTTTTCTAAATATGGGTTTATTTCTCTTATGTTGCTTTTCTAATTTTAAAATTTTATTAGGTTTTTTTCTATTTATTTGAAAATTTATGGAGGTATTTGGGCACATTTCACAATAGAGGTTAAAGAGGTCGGTTAAGGTGGGGTGGGAATCCAGCGGAAATGCTGATTGAAATATCAAAGGAAGTGGCGAGGTCTGGTTATGGAGGTGGTCTTCTGAGGAGATTTTGCGCCTAAATTTCTTAAATTTTGGCAAAATTTCTGCGCAAGGCGACCTCTCCATCATATTGGTCTCGTCCGAAGCATTCTCATGAATAAATTTCTATGACAGGAGCCACACTGTGAACCGAGATCTATTAGCATCAGGGTTCGGATGAAGGAACCAATTACAGCGGGCGAGTAGGATTCTATAGCCTCGAGAAGGAAAATTCGCTCCAGATCAAGGTTGAAAACGGCGATTCGAGTGAAGGATTTTGAGAGGCGGGAGGGTTCAGTCTGTGGTGATTGCATGCGTGGATTATGGAAGTCTTCATCTTTTTCTGTGGAGTTGGATCTCGATGTCTCGCTTGAATTGGTCTTCCCATTCTCTCAATTACAGAGGTATGTCTTCCAATGGATTTTTTTTTTTACCATGAAATTTGAATTTAAAAAAAAACCCTAGCTTTTGTTGTTCTAGCAATATGGCTCTGTTATTCCAAGTTTGGAATGTGTTTAATGTTAGGGGATTTGGTTTAGGTAAACTGTGATGGAAGAGTCTGCATCGACAGAAAGTGAAGGGTGGATTCCGGGTTGGTTCACAGAAAATTAGGGTTAAGGTTTATATATTTGAAGTAGTGTTAGGTTTCTAGTTTAGAAGAGAATTGAAGAAGGTTGTCAGTGAGAATGGAATGTAATAAAGATGAGGCGAGCAGGGCCAAAGAGATTGCAGAGAGAAAATTTGCTGCCAAGGACATTGAGGGTTCTAAGAAATTCGCCCAGAAGGCACACCATTTGTATCCAGGGTTGGAAGGTCTGGCACAGATGATGGCTGTTTTGGATGTGCACCTTGCTTCCGAGAATAAGATTAATGGGGAAATGGATTGGTATGGGGTTCTCAATGTCAATGCATTCGCTGATGACTCCACAGTAAAGAAACAGTACAGGAAACTGGCTCTCTTGCTTCATCCTGATAAGAATAAGTCCGTCGGGGCAGATGGGGCATTTAAACTTATTTCAGAGGCGTGGGGTATTCTCTCGGACAAGGCCAAGAAACTATCTTATGATCAGAAAAGGAACCCAAAAGCCTTTCAGCAGAGATCAAAACAACCACAGAAGCCATCCCCTTACCCTGATATGAATGTGCCTGGTGTTAATGGGTTCTACAATTTCACTCATTCTACAGCATCCGCTGCCAATGCTCAAAGGACTGCCGCCCCTCGCCCGCCCCCACCCGCTGCGCCCCCTCCTCATCAACAGAAGGCGACATTTTGGACGGCCTGTTCAGTTTGCAAAATGCAGTATGAGTATCTTCGCGTGTATGTGAATCGTACTCTTTTGTGCCCAAATTGCAAGAAGCCCTTCCCAGCTATAGAGGCAACAACGAGTAGCATGAATGGATCCAATGTATCCGGGTGTCAGTGGTCCTTTCCTCCGCGGGGTGGCCAAGAGCAACAGCAGTTTTCAAACAATTTTAGTTATGGCAAGGGCCCTTCCATTCCTGGCATGGGCACGGGAGGGTTTACAAGTGGACCAAGAGTTGATACGTACCACAATGTGAATTATTCATGGGGCCCATTTTCAAGAACAGCGGGTGCAGCTAGTGCTACAGCGTCATCTGCTGCAGCTGCTGCAGCTGCCAATGTTGTGCAGCACGCTTATGAGAAAGCGAGGAGAGAACGTGAAGAGTCTCAGGCAGCAGCAAGAAAGAAAGATGAAACACGGAAGAAGAACAGTCAGTATAAGAAGCCTACAACTGACAAAAATGCAAGAAATGTACCAGGGAGTTTCGTTGATGTTACCAACCAGGGAACTTCTGCGAAGGGTGCAGAGATGCCAGGAAGGAAAAGAAAACGTGGAACAGAAAGTGATCCAGATGATGAATCTGATGGTGAAAAGGATAAAAAAGACTTTACTGCAATGCAGAACAATGGAACAAGTATGTTGGGCACATCAGGATGTAAAACATTTAGCTCTCGGAATACTGTTGACTACAGATTTGATGGCATGGAGGAGAAGATTTATAATAGTCAAAATGTGTTGGGTAAAGAGCAGCATAAGCCAACAGCCTTGGAATCATCAAATGCAAAGATCCCGGATATGAACAAGAGTAGCAAAACAACAGTTAGGCATGTATTGAACAGGGATTTGACAACACAAGAATTTCGAAATTCGTTGATGGAGAAAGCAAGGATGGACATTCGAAAGAAGCTGAAAGAGATGAAAAGGATAGCAGAAAATGAGTCAGCAGCAAAAGCAAGTGCCATAGCTGCAGTGGTGAGCTCTAATGAAGAGGAAAAAATAGCTGCACATGAGACCACAAAAGCCCAAAACAATGCCAGGGAACAGCCTCAAAATGATGAGAAAACAAAGAGCAAACCTGAAGGAATCACTAATTCAGGTGATGATATTGAGGATTCAACTGCCAAGTTTGTTGAACCAGTGTCTATAACTGTCCCAGATCCTGATTTTTATGACTTTGATAAGGATCGTACAGAAGAATGCTTTCAGGAAAATCAGATCTGGGCTGCATATGATGATGATGATGGAATGCCTCGGTTTTATGCTTCAATTCAGAAAGTTGTTTCTAAGAATCCATTTAAGCTACAAATGAGCTGGCTGAATTCAAGACACAATAATGATCTTGCTCCTATTGAGTGGATAGATGCCGGATTTACCAAGACATGTGGGGATTTTAGGGCTAGTAAAGTGAAGAGCCATGATAATCTCAATGTTTTTTCTCACATTATTAGATGGGACAAAGCTCCTAGAGGAATCATAAAAATCTTTCCCAGGAAAGGTGATGTTTGGGCTCTTTATCGAGAATGGACCTCTCGTTGGGATGAATCTACCCCACCAGAAGTTAGACATAAATATGACATGGTAGAAGTTCTAACTGACTTCACAGAGGAGCTCGGTGTGAGTGTAGTACCTCTTGTTAAAGTTGTGGGATTCAAGACCGTGTTTCAAAAAAAGCAAGTTGATTCTGAGGCGATTCAGTGGGTGCCAAAGAAAGAGCTATTTAGATTCTCACATCAGGTTCCTGCACGGGTACTCACAGGGGAGGAGGCTGAAAACATACCAAAAGGCTGTAGGGAACTGGACCCTGCAGCAACTCCGTTGGAATTACTTCAGGTAATTACAGAGAAAGAAGGGAGGGCAGCAGGACAATGTTGAAATAATTTAATGTCATAATTCTGACTTCCAAGTTTGTGAATTGGACCATGTCAGTGAAAGTCATAATGTACCATACAAAATGACAGTCGGCCATGCTGAAACTGAGCCTCCAAGACATGCTTGTTTTTTGGTAACATGTCTCCTTTCCAAGGTGTTAGACAATGGCAGATGCTGTCAATATATTACTTTCCCTGCCAAAGGGTTGTTACCATAGGCTTTGGAACTCTCAATTTTGTTTGCATCTGTATTAGAAAGAAATTATATCTTGCACCAATTAATATCTCTGAATCTATTCAAGATGTTGTAGTTTATTGAGAGTACTTGTTGAATCCAAGCAACCAGAGGAATTGTTGCAAGCTCTGTTAATAAGCAGAAGTTTTGTATATTTCTCATTGTTCTATGCAGATTGTCTTCTATGCAGATTGTCCTCTAAGGAAGGTTCCTTAAGAACTGCCTTTGTTTTTTATTGCCACCCAAAGCGGATGTGGAGTATCATTGAACGTAATGTGTGGTAAGCATAGTGTGTTTTGTTTTTTGCAGCTTTTATAGTCTGTCGTACCATTGCTGATAGAATTATCTTCAAAATATCAACTTATGTGGGAACCGGATGGATAGGTAATTGAAGAGAAGCATCACATAATTAATTGGCAACATTCCACTATGCTCCAATTTCTAGTATTTCATGGGTCATAATATTTTGCAATACTGCCTGTCTTGTAAAAACTAAAGTGTACTCTTTTTGGCTGTCCACCTCACTCATTACTTAGTTGTCATTACCTTCTAATTCGAGTTCATTTTTTTTTATATTTGTAGGAGTCTGCTTCAGTTTATTACTACATGATTAATAGAAAAACTAGAGGAAAGGTTGGGGTTTGAATGGAAGTAGTAGCTGTAAGCATAAAAGTAAATTACCGAGTGGAAAAAATTCATGTTTGTTTAGTGTCTTGATTGTATTGATTTGTGCTCTTGCATAAAGCAGGCAGATGTATCTAAATATGCTTGTTTCTCATACTTTGTTTCGGAAGATCTAAAATTTGGGAAAAAGGATAGAATTATTGCGTTCATGATAAGCGCAGATGTGGAATTTGCAAGACTGACAATGAGTTTGCAACGGAGTACGAGTCACCGAGTCACACAGAATCATGGTATTTGTATGGAATAGTTACACAGCATGAGGGGTGGTCCCTTGAGATTGATGAATGATCACTAAATGTGAAAATTTATATGTTTGTACAATTTTTTCTCTCTATCAGGTATGGTTTACCTCGTTAAAGTTCAAGGTTTCTATTTTTCTATGAATTGGCTTCAGTAAAGAGTGACGTGAGAGATTTGCTTTTTACGTTAAACCTGTAGCATGTCAGATTAGAATGGTTGCGTTGGACGCTAATCTTTGGAGATAAGTAGTGCCGTGTGGGACTTACATAGCTTGCTCTGTATTTTGGGATATTTAAATAATAAAAAGATAGGAGTGCTCTGGTATTAAAAGGGTGGAAATTCTTTGATACCAAAACTGTTTTAGAAATCTTCTGGGTTTCACAATTATTATGCCTGTAAAATCATTCACAACACATTAACACACTTAAAAAAAGGTTTGCAAAAGTGTTTGTAAAATGCATCATGTATCCTTTTGACAAGTTTGAAGTCCACAAAAGTTTGTAAAATGCAACCTCTGAAAAGTCTTACACACATATAACATGACAAAGTCTTATGCATAACATACCTACTTGATTGGATGATGCTATCAGGACCTGAATGACCGACCATCAGGGTCAACCTCATTGGGTTAAGTTATTTGTACTTCAAGCATAACATATCTGATTGGATGACGGACCCCAAAGGTCAACCTCATTGGGCTGAAATTATTTGTTCCATTATTCTATGTATAAAGGCGGCCTTTTTTAAATATTTAATTTATAAATATTGATTACTTTATTGTCTTGATAGTGCAATTTAGCTTAAGGATAGTTATTGACTTGGTTGTTGGCGAATATGAGTCGGAAATAATATTTTGTTAAAATTTTTGAAATGCACTTCAAATTGGCTTCTAACTTCCATGACGTACATTCCATTCTATGGCATTTGTAACCCTTTATTGGTTATTTTTGTTTCACTTTTATATCTTGTTGACACGTACTTTTGCCCCAACTTGTTAGTTATTTCGAGTTATGGAATGCAACTTTGTTGATGCACAATGCTTAACATATTTTAGTAAGGTGGTTACTATGACCAATGGTTACTATGACCAACTTAATTATAACCCTTAACTTTAAACTATCAACTTTATATGCAATTACATTCTAACATGCATGTTATGAGAGATTTATATTTTTACCATAAAAACAATTTCAATTTCCTAAAAATACAGGAAGAAACTTCATCTCTCATCTCTTAAGAAGTACATTCTACAATCTATAATAGGGATATTTCTTTTTATTCTACAAGCAAGCTAGAATAGAGATATGTTACTTCATCTTTCAACTCTTAAGAAGTACATTCTACAAGCTAGAATAAAATAGGGATATGTCTTTTTATTAAGAAGTACATTCTACATGCAAGCCAAGCCAGAATAGAGATATGTTAGAAGGCAGTATATTGAAATTCATATCCACTTTTTACCTATAAAAAAATATATTACATTTTGTCAATAATGATATTAAGTTTGTCGTTTATAATGTTAATGAAATATATATAAGACTAATCTATATTCATTATAGTTGCTTTAAATATTAATAATATTAAATTTGTCGTTTACAATGTTAATGAAATATATATAAGACTAATCTATATTCATTATAGTTGCTTTAAATATTGATTAGATTCAAATCTTTTGAAATGAAAACCTAYCTTTTCCAACTTTTCTAAATACAWTTTATTTTTTCAAGATTATGCATCTTCACTTTTAAAAAAATATGAGAAACATCAAGTCTCTGCTCCTAACTTTTTATTGAGATATTTTTAATATTTTTCAATAAAGTAAAACATTGTGTTTTTTTTTGGATTGACATATTATTATAGATATACTGGGCAATCTGAACCATCTCAAGTGCATAAACAAAACATAACATACCATACATACAATTAGTGTTCTAGAAATTGATTCATAAACTTATTTATAAACTTATTTGTTGTTATYATTAGAAGAATATATTGTTGGGTTTTTACAAAATAATAAAAATAATGAAGTTTTAAGTGACAAGTGTTTTTGACAATATGTTCCATTAATATCAGTATTGGTTGTTAGATAAGTGCATTTTACAATTCAGAATAGAAATATGTTACAAGGGACATATTGTTGGGAGATATGGAAATAATTATGAATTCTATATGCATATGGATATGCTAATATGGTCTGTAATTGATTGAGTTAATATGGTTTGTAATTGATTGAGTAACATGAATTCTTTTTGTTTACATAAGTAAATTATATGCCTATAATTTATTTTTGTTAGAAGTTAGAATTACATTTAGGATTTAGATTAGATTAAATGATCAAATCTCTCTTTAGAGAGTAATTCATTTAGTTAGTAGCAACCAAACCCACATACAGGTGGAGATTGCCATACCAAACAAAATCATCGGGTGATCCTTAAATATTGAAAAGATTCAAATTGTTTGAGATGAAATCCTTTTTCCATTCTTATAAATGCAATTTTTTCCTAAAAAAATACCTTCTCAATTTTCTAAAAATACAAAAAACTTATCAATAATTTTTTATTAAGATATTTTTAATATATTATTATTACTTTTTTTTAATCTAGAAGAATCGGTAACATCTATGAAAACTTGTCACAAAAGGCCAAAGTCTCCCTTGATGAGAAAATACTATATAGTACTCCCAATAAATTTGTAACTATTTTAACTTCTTTTGATTTCTGTGATAATATAATATTCATCATTGAAGTATATTTTAGTGTAGATAAAACATTTATAATGTATTTTTTTTTTGCATGGTGGGAAAATCTATCATAACTCATTTGCCAATCAACAATAAGGACAATCATCACCCGTTTCTATTTCGCAAATGTAGTTTGACTCATCAAATAACCCCTTTGTGGTTCATAAGGGGGCAGAGTCTCACTCCTGCAAGATGCCTCCTTTGTTGGTGATCCGGAAGGGGGTAGATTTTCAGATTTTCACTCTTATTTCAAATTTTCACTCTTACTGGAGGTGTCAAGGTCTTTGGGTCTTAGGCCCTTAACTTGTTTCCCTACAACCAAAAAAACCAAACTTTCGCCAAGCATAAGCAATTTTAGGTCATAGTCCAAGACTACATTTAAAATATAGTTATACTGAATAATCTATTTTTATGACAAAAAATTATCTTTTCCAAATATCTTTTTAATATTTAATAAATATAAAAATAAAACAAATTTATATTGAATCTTATTGTACATGAACAATAACTAAATATAGTTTAGTTTTCCTTCACATGAGTGAAAATAAACTTTTTAAACGGTTAGTTACAGTTTTGGTAATTTAATTGGGTGGAGACGTGGCCTTTATTTCTAAAATATATATGCTCTTTTATCACAAGTTTGTGCACATACTTTCAGGAGACCAGAGCAGCTCCTATCGAGGAGAGGATATATATGGGAGTCTGAGACCAGTCGTTCATTGGTTGATATCAGATGCGAGGAGTTTGACATTTGGACCTATCGAATTGGAAACGAAAACTTCCATGTTCATTAATTACCACCATTTATTTTTTAATAGTAACTGTAAACGCCCTTTGGCCGTCCATCACATCCAAACGGAAATAAATTCCGGGCCTCCTCTGATTTGTTTGGATATCAACGCTGCCTTATATCATTTCTTCTCAATCCACAATCACGACAGCGGTTTTCGTTGTTTCTGTCTCGTCAGCATTCATTCATTAGCTGTGGTAGAAAATGCTGCTCGGTTTTCAAAAAACATTTAGTACGTAAAGAAAAAAACATAATATATCTGGTTTTGAATTTCTACTCTTTCATTGGTTACGAATTAAAGGGCTCCCACTTCCAAACGGTTAGTTTTACGTAAACCTTATGGCCGACCCACGATAAGGCCATTCAGAAAATGGAATCCCCGGATGGCACACATTTTGGGAAAGATTTTACATTTCTGTGATGGGCTGAACATTATTATATGTGATGGTTTTGAACGTTGGAAAGGGTCAAGGAAGGTCATGTCATTTCTCTTTTATAGATGGGAAAGAAAGTGTACTTGACTAAATTTAACAGATAAGGTAGTATTTTTACAGATTTGATTTCAAAACATGATATGTTCTTTGTAGAATTAAGTGGATGGTGGAAGGATGTCTAGGCACACAATTCCAGTGATAAAATTGTAAAAAAAAAAAAAAAAAATGTTAAATCTTTGAAGTAAAAATGGAAAGAATTACCTCCAAATCCTTCTAATTGAGTTTTGTGAATGAAACCAACAAAACAACCAATTTGTTTAAGGAGTTATTATAAGCAAATTAAATAGTTTTGAAGGGCAATGTAAACATGATTTCCTAGTGAATTCATGGTTCAAATGAAGAGAGTACAATGGCAAGGGCAAGTACATTAGAGATTAGAAATAAAGATTCTCACTCTTTATAAGTGAATTGTGAAGGATAATGATCTATAAACCACCTTGGATATTCCAATGATTGCCTCACTAAAATATTTCTAAACTTAAAATGACTACAATGAACTTATGCTCGACTATGTGATTATCTTTTTGTATTTCTTAAAATATATCTAAACTTAAAATGACTACACTGAGCCTATGTTCCAGTGTGATTATTTTTTTGCATTTCTTAACACTTTATTAGATATGAAAAAACAAGTTATTTGGATTCTTTAACTATTGTGACATATAAAATAAACTACAATATCAAGACACACACAATGGAACACAAATATTTACCCTAGTGGAAACCAATGTTCCATTAGAAGATTCTTCTTCTTGGAACTCTCTTGCTTGTGACTCCTAGGATTCAACTCTACATGTAATTTCCAACATTTTTCTTGTCTGATTGTCCATGTTGCAATGGCCATAGTGGTTATTAGGGTCCTTGCACACATGTGCAGTGGTAGTAGTCTTCTTATTTATTCATTTTCCCTTCTTCTTCTCACCCTTACTAGAAGCTCCATGTTGGTCTGTCTTCTTTGAACCACTTGGTTGATCTTTCTTGTCAAATTCAATGAACTGAGCCTGTACATAGAATTCATCAATGTTCTTGGGATTAAATATTATAACTTGCCTTCTTATGTAACTACGAAAACCACCCAGGTACTTGATGATCACATCGATATCCTAAGGCCAATTGATGGCTTCTTTGAGAAATATGTAGCTCTTCTACACTCTATCCTTGCCTCAAGTGGTAATAGTGTGATCAAATACTTTGGTCCTCTTCATACATGATAGGGTTAAAATGGGACGTAATGGTCTTTGAATACATCCCATTTAGTTATTGGTGGGTCTCCCCCTAGCCTAAGGGCCTCAACATGGCTCTCTCACCAAGTCTATGTTGGGATTTGGGTACCTTGGAAAGCGGTCCCCATGTGCTTGTGAGTCTCTAAGCACAAAGGGGGAGACTTTTAGCCTTGTACTATGTACTTTGTGTCTAATTTCATTTTGACTTAGGAGATTTAAGTCAAAAGTGAAATTTGATCATTTTAGCCTAAAGTGACAATTAATTCACAACGTGTGTGAATTAATAGACATAAAGTGGAAACTATGGAAACTTAAGTGAAAGTGGGTTTTGAGTTGATATATATGTGAGATGATCTCAACCATTGATTAGAGATGAGATGTGAGATCTCATCCATCCATTCTTTTAGGTTTCCTTATGCATCCTAAAGGAGGGCGCAAGGGGGCAAAGGAGGCTTCATTCTTTGTTATGTTCACTTGAGGAGAAGGAGGAAGGGCAAGAGGATGAGAACAATTGCATTGGGAGAGGAGAGCTTGGGTGCATGCTTCCATGGAAAGAGACATCTAGCTTAGGTCTTAGTTATTTGATGGTGATCACATCTGCTAGGAGGAAGGCACACCATAGGATTGGATGCACAACTACCTGGTAGCAGTTTCACTTGGAGGAAGTCAGTTCTAACAGGTTGTCACACTCCCACGACGACATAACAAATTTTTTTGTCTTTTTCTCATAGGACATAATTCCCAAATTCCTACAGGGGCCTGGCGTAGGCTAACTCATTCCTCATCCTCCACCTCGTGATCGAGACCCACAACCATAGGCTTAGTTTAAAAGGCTCATCGCATTTCGCGACATCGGGGCTCCCGATGCAAGGATCCCAACCTCTTCATCTCCTTCAGTCCCGAAAGTGATTAAGGGGCCTAGCGCGTGCTAGCCCTCTCACCTATGATCACGACATGACCCTCCTCCACACGACCATGACGCTGTGACCACAGCCTACAACCATAGGTTATTTCGCGTTTCGTGATTTTGGGACTTTGCGTCCCTCGACTTCTCATTTCTTCGAATTCTTGGGTCCCGAAATATCGATCCCCGAGTTAGACCCTTAGCCAACTACTAGTGCATGCTTCCTCCACCTACCACACGACCCTGTCCTACGACCTAGGGCCAACCCACTGAGCGCGTCAGGGTTTCGTATGCCGGGATTTCACGACTTGCGAAACCAAGAGATTCTGCCCTTTGGTCTCTCAGATGCTGAAACACCGAAAATCATTCATGCTAAATCGATGGTCCAACTCACTCCTGGATCAACGAACACGATTACGTCGCGAATTGGCGAATTGTGAGCTTGTGCGGTCCTACCCTTTGACCACTCCAAGTCGCGAGTTAGCGAAATGCCACCCGACTGCCACGCATCCCTACTGAATGGATGGTCCTGATTAAATTGGGATTTTCAGGACTATGATGAGTCCATCCTTCCATCTACACAAGGGTTAAGATCGACGACCTAGATAGCTCCCGATGGATCCTGGGATCTACGGTCCCAGTTCCATCGCTACTTGCGAAGGCTGAAGGGGTCGAGGTGTTAACGCCCGTGCTCCTTCTCTAGATCCATTGGTCCTGACAGACTTGGGGTATTTCTGAAAGGATCTCGTCCGTTCGTCTACCAAACGAAGGAATAATCCCTTTCGATAATTGGATTTGCTATCCTTTCTGAACTTGGGTCACAAATTCAACCTTTTAGAGCTTCAAACTCACACGACTTTGAAACCTTAGAGAACTACTCTTTCTTGCACAGGTTTTCCAGACCCGGATCACATGAACCTTCAGATGGTTCTTGGGAAATTATCCCTGATTTTAGTCGGGTTTCTAGGTAAAGGCTTGGTATGGTTCCAAAGTTATGAGGCGATTCCCAGGGAATGGTGCTCTCGAGGAGCCATCCTAGAATATTGTGAAGGTTTGAAATTAACTAATTTACACAGACATCAACTATGGCATATAAGTATAAACATTCATCCATGATATTCAATTCAAAATATAAGGCATAAAACACTTATCAGAACCATAAGGCGTGATGCAACTGCCAAGAGGGGTGGTCGTTTCCACCCAACCGTAGGCTCAGTGACTCCAAACGGATTTACCACTAGCCACCCCCGAGCTAGACCCAATGCTCTAAGATTCAATCTCTTACTTCCAGCTCAACGAAAGTCAAGGATGAAGGTTACTCTCCTCCTTATACAGACAAAAATCGAGGACGAAAGTTACTCTCCTTCTCCGGTGTTCAGAACTCCCCGTGGTTCTAGGGATTTGCGGTTCTCTTCTGCGATCCCTGTCGCACACGTTCCCTTTCTCTACCCTTCCCACACTTCTTTTCTTTCCCTTCTCTGCAAGATTGCGTGTGGCGCGAATTCCTCCATTCGTGGTCAGGTCTGAGAGCTTTACGAATGGACAGTTCGCCCCATCTCCTCATTAACTCTTGAGGAGCCTCCTCACCTACCATCCTGACGAAAAATTCATTCCAGGGTCAGAGAGTTGCCTTGGTCTTTGAGCAAGTAAAAACCAGTATGGTACTGGTTCGGTGGAAGTTAACACAACCATTCCAGGTCCCTTCCACCACCCTTCATTAGCCATCGTGGTCTCTTTTAGCACATCCCCTCCCAACAATCATGCAACACATATTCATAACATAATTTACATTCATCGACCTTTTATACAAAGGTCCATCAAATCAAACATCCACACCTTTGAGTTTGCCATAGTTCTTGGTCAATATAGTTATTTTTACAGACGGGAGAAAACTGGGTGTCACAATTCCCTCCCCCTTAAAGGAACATCGTCCTCGATGCTCTATCTATCAATTATGGTGTGCATGTTCAGAAGTAAACAAAATTGGATATGCTTGTTTCATGGAATCTTCTATTTCCCACGTAGCCTCATCGGGGCCAAATTGTTTCCACTGCACCTTGACCTATGCAATGGCTCGGTTCGTGAGTGGGGTTTCCTTTCTGTCCAGTATGCATAGAGGTTCTGGCAGGAATTCTCCCTCTGGTTCCACCTGGATCATAGACCAGTCAATTATATGATTAGAATCATGTACATATTTCTTCAACAATGAAACATAGAAAACATTATGTGCTTTTACTGTGGGAGGAAGTGCTATCCTATAGGCTACATGCCCCACTCTATCTAGGACTTCAAATGGTCCACAATACCGAGGTGCCAACTTGGCACAAGATCCCATCCTCAGGGAACTCTTCCTGGGCCTAACTCTGAGATATACGTGGTCTCCCATCTTGAATTCTCTAGGGATTCTCTTTCTGTCAACGTAACTTTTCTGTCTGTTCTGAGTGACTTTCAGATTTTGCTTTATCTGAGTCACTTGTTGTTCCATTTATTTCAACATGTCGAGTCCAATAGTATTCTATTTACGGAATTAATCCAACTGACTGGAGTGTTGCACGACCTACCATAGAGGACTTCGAAAGGGCTCGTCTTTAGTGATTCTTGGTAGTCATTGTTGTAGGCAAATTCCACCAGTGGCAGGTAATCTTCCCACTTTTTAGGTTGATGCATTACATGTATCCTTAGCATGTCTTCTAATATTTGGTTCACTCTTTCCGTCTGTCCATCGGTTTGAGGATGATAAGCTATGTTAAACAATAATTTGGTCTCCAGAGCAACCATCAAGGATTTCCAAAAGTTTGAGGTAAATTTCGTGTCTCTGTCAGACACGATCTCCTTAGGCATGCCATGTAGTCTAAATATCTCCTTCATGAATATGATGGTGATGTCTATTGCCTTGCAAGTTCATTTGATGGGGATAAAATGAGCGAACTTGCTCAATTTATCCACCACTACCATGATGGCGTCACTCTTCCTGGCCGATGTTGGTAATCCGATGATGAAATCCATGGAGATGGTATCCCATTTCCATTCTAGGATTGGTAGAGGTTTTAATAATCCTGCTAGGTGTCGGTGTTCTGCTTTAACCTGCTGACATTCTATACATTTGGCTAAATACTCAGCTATGTCTTTCTTCAATCCAGGCCAATAGAATTGTTTCATGGTGGCCGCGATCATCTTCTAGTATCATGGGTGACCAGTATACGGTCTTTTATGTAGTTCATCCATTATGAACCTCTTCAAGTCGTCATAGTTTGGAATATACAATCTGTTTCTGTAAGTTAGTAGACCTCCATCTAACATCTGGTAGCCTTCGTACTTTATCCTTGTGGGTTCTTGCTCCAAGTATGAGGTCACAGTCTGGAAGAATGCATCTGTTTCTTGTGCATTCTTGATTCTTTCCCTGACGTTGGTCTCGCAGGTGCTCACCGCTGCCAGATGAATTATTTTCATACTTCTGCTAAGGGCATCGACCACCTTATTTTCCTTTCCCTTGATATGTTTGATTTCGAAATCAAACTCGATAAGATGGGCGATCCACCTATCTTGTCTAGCATTGAGTTTTGGTTGGTCAAACAGGTGTCGCAATCCACATTGGTCTATCATAAGTACAAATTTCCTACCCAGGAGGTAATGCCTCCACATTTTCAAGGCGTGCACTATGTCGACCAGTTCTAGATCATGGGTCACATAGTTGACTTCGTGCTCATTCAATTTTAGGGATTCATAGCAGACTATGCTTCCTTCTTGCATAAGGACTCCTCCGAGCCCTTCCTTGCAGGCATCAGTGCACACGAGGAAGTCAATTTCAGGATCGACGATCTTCAGCACGGGTGCATGGGTCGGTAGGTGTTTTAGGGTCTGAAACCTTTCTTCACATTTTGGGGTCCAAAGGAATTTAACTCCCTTCTTCTAGAGGGCAATGATTGGACAACCAATCTTGGAGAATCCTTTTATAAATCTACTATAGTATCCCGCTAAGCTCATAAAGGATATGATGTCCGAAACGTCCTTTGGGGTAGGCCATTCCATAATAGACCTGATCTTGTGAGGGTCTATTGCTACCCCTTCTTTAGATATGACATGGCCCAAGTAATGTATTTGCTTCTGGAAGAAATCACACTTGCTAAACTTGGCATAGAGTTGATGTTCTCTTAGCACTTGAAGCACAAGTCTAAGATGTTCCTCATGTTCCTCTCTATTCTTGGAGTAGATTAAGATATCGTCAATAAAAACCAATAGAAATGTGTCTAAGAATTTGTTGAGCACATTGTTCATCAAGCACATAAAAGTGGCAGGGGCATTGGTTAATCCAAATGGTACTACCACAAACTCGTAGTGACCATATCTTGTTCTAAAGGCGGTTTTGTGGATGTCTTCACCCTTAATTCGGACTTGATGGTATCCAGATCTCAAGTCAATCTTGGAGAATATGGAAGCACCTCCCAATTGATCAAACAAGTCATCGATTTGAGGTAAGGGGTGCTTGTTCTTTATGGTTACCTTATTGAGTTGTCTATAATCTATGCACAGTCGGAGGGTACCATATTTATTTTTCACGAACAGGACTGGTGCTCCCCATGGAGACATGCTGGGCCGGATATAACCTTTGTCTATCATTTCTTTTAGTTGTAATTTAAGCTCAACTAGCTCGAGTGTGCTCATCCTGTAGGGTGTTCTAGACACTGGCACCGCTCCTGGTGCAAGTTCTATCAAGAAGTGAATGTCCCTTCTCATAGGTAAACCCAATACCTCTTCTAGAAACACATCTCTAAATTCTCTTAGTATGGGGTGGTCTTCGAGGATTGGTTTGTCATCCTCAATCAATTCCAACACCTATATCGCATATAGTGGGCATCCCTTTCTGCAATACTTTCTCATTTGAAGGGTTGATATTCGTCTCACTGAGACAAGTTTCTGGATCCCTTGAAGGGTTATCCTCCTTCCTTCTTCACTTACACATTCTAAGGTTTTATGGTAACAGTCCATTCTGGCTTTATATGTGGCTAGCCATTCCATGCCAATCAACATGTCATACGATCCTAGGGGTAGTATGTTAAGGGTTGCTTGGGTGGAGAATTCACCCATAGTGAATTGGCAAGCTGGTATGACCTTCGCTACCTTTCTTTTGGTGCCAGTGGCTAACTATACCAACCATGCTTTGGCATGTTTATGTGGTTGCAATTTACACTTATCAACAACCTTAGGGGCTATATAACTCAAATTTGAACTAGGGTCAATTAGAATATACACTAGGTGGTTAGTGATCATACCTTCCATCTACACCACTGAAGCTTGGTGGTCGGCTTGTTTATTATCCACGACTGCATAAATTCACGACATACTCCTGGCCACGTCATTGACGGTGGTAGCCTCTTGGACATTGTAAATTCTCCTATTGTTTTTTTGTCGGTGCGGGCAGTCCCTCAGTAGATGTTCTTCTCCACAACCCCAGCATTTCAAGGGTTCTTTCTTTGGATTATTATCCTTTTCAGGGGTTGACCCAAAAGGCTTATTTCCTCTCTAGGAGGGGAAATTCTGCTGGTGTACACTTCGGGTAGGAAAGCTCATCCTTGTATCCTTTTTATAGTTTTTAAATATTGGGGATTTAAACCCCTTTTTCTGGAATCCCAAACCACTCTTCTGCTTCTAGCCTTTGTGAGGTTTTGTTCAAAGCCCAAAATTTTCATAACAATATCTTTCCTTTCGGATAGTGTCTTCTAGGGTCCTCGGCTCATCAAACTCAATCCTATTCTGATAGTCCTTAGGTAGCCCACTGATAAATCGTTGCACCTTTTTCTTTTCTGCTTTTATGTAAGGTACGTACCTCAGTAGCTCAAGAAATTTGTTGACATATTCTTCTATGGTGAGTTGCCCCAACTTGAGTTCATAGAATTCCTTAGTTTTTTCGTCAAAATATTTTTCGGACAGATACTTCTTCCTGAATTATCTTTCAAACCGTTCCCAATATAGGTCTTCTTCGTGGATCCCTTTTACATTCTTAAGGTCTTCCCACCAAATGGAATCCTTTCCATTCAGGTTGAAAGTGGCTACTCGGGCCTTCAAGTTTTCCGAAAAGTCACGGGCTCTGAAATACTTCTTTAGTCCAAGCAACCAGGCCTCCACTTCCTCTTCTCTATTTATCTCACCGTCGAAAGAGGGTGGTTTTGCATTCTTGAATTCTTTGAGATTATGCCTTTTGGAATGCTTTCGCTTCTTTTGTTTTCTTCAAGAATATGAACTAGTTCTGCTACTAGAAGATCCCTCCGAGTCG
>JASDQU010101404.1:621664-665581 GCA_032191745.1 Picea mariana | reverse complement strand
TATCCCTCTCACCTATGATCACGACGTGACCCTCCTCCACACGACCACGATGCTGTGACCACGACCTACAACCATAGGTTATTTCGCGTTTCACAATTTTGGGACTTCACGTCCCTCGACTTCTCATTTCTTCGAATTCTCGGGTCCCGAAATACTGATCCCCGAGTTAGAACCTTAGCCAACTACTAGTGTCTGCCTCCTCCTCCTACCACACGACCCTATCCTGTGACCTAGGGCAATCCACTGAGCGCGTCAGGGTTTCGTATGCTGGAATTTTGCGACTTGCGAAACCGAGAGATTCTACCCTTTGGTCTCCCGGACACCGAAACACCGAAACTCATTCACGCTAAATCGATGGTCCAGATCAATCCTGGATCAACGACCATGATTACGTCGCGAATTCATGAATTGTGAGTTTGTGCGGTCCTACCCTTTGACCACTCCAAGTCGCGAGTTAGCAAAATGCCACCCGACTGCCACACATCCCAGCTGAATGGATGGTCGTGATTAAATCGGGACTTTTAGGACTATGACGAGTCCATCCTCCCATCTACACAAGGTTTAAGATCGACGACCTAGATAGCTCTTGATGGATCCTGGGATATACGGTCTCGATTCCATTGCTACTTGCGAAGGCTGAAGGGGTCGAGGTGTTAACGCCCACACTTTTTCTCTAGATCCATTGGTCCTAACAGACCTAGGGTATTTCTGAAAGGATCTCATCTGTTTGTCTACCAATGAAGGGATACTCCCTTTCGATAATTGGTTTCGCTATCCTTTCTGAAATTGGGTCACAAATTCAACCTTTTGGAGCTTCAAACTCCCATGATTCTGAAACCTTAGAGAACTACTCTTTCTTGCACAAGTTTTCCGACCCAGATCGCATGAACCTTCAGATGGTTCTTAGGCAATTATCCCTGATTTTAGTCGGGTTTTTGGGTAAAGGCTCAGTATGGTTCAAAATTTATGAGGCGATTCCTAGGAAAGGTGCTCTCGAGGAGCCATCCTAGAATATTGTGAAGGTCAACTAGATGGGTCTATTCTCAATGGCATGGACGCATACTTTGAAATTAACTAATTTACACAGACATCAACTATGGCATATAAGTATAAACATTCATCCATGATATTCAATTCAAAATATAAGGCATAAAACACTTATCAAAACCACAAGGCGTGATGCAACTGTTGAGAGGGGTGCTCATTTCCACCCAACCGTAGGCTCAATGACTCCAAATGGATTTACCACTAGCCACCCCCGAGCTAGACCATGATGCTCTAAGATTCAATCTCTTACTTCCAGCTCAACGAAAGTCAAGGATGAAGGTTACTCTCCTTCTCCTGATATAGACACAAATTGAGGATGAAAGTTACTCTCCTTCTCCGGTGTTCATAACTCCCCGTGGTTCCAGGGTTTTGCGGTTCTCTTTTGCGATCCCTGTCGCACATGCTCCCTTTCTCTACCCTTCCGAAACTTCCTTTCTTTCCCTTCTCTGCAAGATTGCGTGTGGCACAAATTCCCCCGTCCGTGGTCAGGTCTGAGAGCTTTACAGATGAACGGTTCACGCCATCCCCTCATTAACTCTTGAGGAGCCTCCTCACCTACCATCCTGATGGGAAATTCATTCCAGGGTCAGAGAGTTGCCTTGGTATTTGAGCAAGTAAAAACCAGTATGGTATTGGTTCGGTGGAAGTTAACGCAACCATTCCAGGTCCTTTCCACCACCCTTCATTAGCCATCGTGGTCTCTTTTATCACATCTCCTCCAAACAGTCATGCAACACATATTCATAACATAATTTACATTCATCGACATTTTATACAAAGGTCCATCAAATCAAACATCCACACCTTTGAGTTTGCCATAGTTCTTGGTCAATATAGTTATTTTTACAGACCGGGGAAAACAGGGTGTTACAAGCTACCTGGTAGCAATTTCACTTGGAGGAAGCTAGTTCTGACAGGTTCAGTGGAGAGGAAGCACATGAGAGAATATTCCTGTGGAGGGATTTCTTCATTGGGTCAAATAGGAAGGAGAGTGCTTCATTTCAGTGGAGAGAGAAACAAAGGGAGAGGGTGCACCTGAGTTTGGGCACATATCTCATTGGATCTTGTGGAAAGGTTCGTGAGGAGATTTCTATGTATGCAGGTTCCTTTGTATTGTATTACTTGTTGTATCTCATGCTTTGATCATCATTATATAGACATATATCCCAAACTGGTTTTCCCCGGGGGGGGGGTTATCCAGGGTCATGTTGACCAAAAATACATGTGTCAAATTTATGCATGATTAGAAGTGTAGATCAACATTTTAAAGTTCAAAGATATAGAGGTAGTGTTATGTGTTTTAATGTATTGTGCATGTGCTAACATTGAGTAAAGAAAACACTTGCAAGGGCACCTTAAAAGAGCACTTAACCATTAAACATTGAGCAGAAGGTTGGTGACTGTTTGTTGTCCTAAGACAACAAGGGAAGACAACCATAAAGTTGAAACTTAGAGCCATACTAAGGTCAAAGACAGAACTTAGGTGGCAGCCTCATAGGACCTCAAAAAATCTACATGGTATTAGAGCCAAAGGTGGCTTAGACTTGTTGACTTTGGAGCACTTTTGTGGGTAGTTTTGTGAGTTTTTATATCAGATTTGTTGGTTGTTTTGGACAACAAGTTTTCAGTCCAAAACAGTGGGTAAACTTCAGATCTAAAGGCACCTCACATTCAGTGCCAGTTGGACAGCTCAGGACAGATTTTGGACAGCTAGTTGACAATGTTTGTGGACAGTTGTGGGCTGATTTTTGACACTTGTGGACAACCTCTTTTCACACCTGTGTGGACAAGAGTGAAGTTGTAGTGCACGACCTCTTTTCACACCTACTGAATAGGAGTGAGGTCATGGTTTTTCTTGCCTCTTTTCACACCTGTGTTGACATGAGTGAGGCAACGTTCCTTTGCATTTGGAGCATCAGAGTGAGAGTAGTGTGAAAAACATGTCAGTATCTTAGATGTGTGTGGAGGACAAGCTAGCTGGGACTAGAAATTGGTCGCCTTGGAAGGCTAGGATGGTATTTGTCTTAGAGGACCTCATGCTATGGAACATAGTCGAGGCAACGGTTCCAGTCATTTCTGTCACTGCTCCCATCTTGGTGGCAGAGTTCAGGAAAAGGAACAACAAGGCAAAGAGGATCATTTGTGATGTTGTAAGAGATCACATTATTCACCATTTGACGGGGAAGACTCATGCATATGAGATGTGGGCATCTCTATGCAAGTTGTACGAGAGATTTAATGAGAACTGAAAGTTGGTTCTTCATGATCGATTGAGGAGCATTCACATTCTTGAGGATGAGTCAGTTACTTCATTCCTTGGTAGATACAACCAGATCAAAGACGAGCTTGGAGCCGTCGGAGAGGTGGTGAACCCTAACTCTTTGGTGAGGAAAACTATGAATAGATTCACCAAACCTTGGGGTCCATTCGTACGTGGCATTGTTGCCAGGGAGGTATGCCTACATGGGAGAGGATGTGGGATGACTTTGTCCAGAAGGAGATTAGGCTTGCAGCCGAGGTTTCTGGACAGTAGCAACAACAACAACAGTGAGTTTCGGGTGTTGAGGACCTTGTTCTTTGGATAGAGGGCAAGAAGAAAATCGACCGTGGAGGTTGGAAGGGTCCCAAGTTTGGGGCCCCACCATAGGGAGAAGAGAGCAACAGCAGTGGCAAGAAGAGAGACATGTGCACAGTGAGATGCTTTGCTTGTGGAGATATGGGTCACTATGGAGGAAAATGTCCCAAGAAGAAGAAGCAACAGGGTGGGTCAACAACGACAACAGAGGAGATAAAGTTCGAGGAGAAGTTTGCGAGAGAGTGTTCTTTCATGACTACTTTGTCTGTTGTTACGCCATACATCATTAGATGGGGAGACAAAGTTGATGAGGACCAAATGACTCACAACAATGATTCAGAGGGAGAGCAGACTCAGTGTCCCTGGACATCTTCAGAGTGGGTGACTGGTCCACCCATGATAGCTACAGTTTCATAGCAGCCGAGAAGACAGAGAGTTGGTGCTACAACTTCAGTGCATCATAGGTTGATGAGGAGGAGGAGAAGGGCACCACAGAGGCTTGAGCCTCACTTAGCTTCTGAGATGGGCAGATCAGGTTTTGGATCCACTTCAGGTGGAAATTACTTGGTGAGAGGCCAAGTTGATGACTCTTGGTGAGTCACCAAGAGGGGGAGACTCTTGGTGAGATGCCAAGAGTAGGTGGAAACCCTTGGTGGGAGACCAAGGTGGAGATCTTGGTGTGATGACCGAGATCTAAGTGATCTTGGATAGATGGAGAGTCAGTTCCATTTATAGATCATGTCGATTGAGTAGATCTGTGACAGAATCCACTTTCAGTGATCAGGGTACAACCATACTCACCAAGTATATGCTAGGAAACAACCATGTCCGTTGCAGGGACGAGATTGGTGGTGACGAGCACTTTCCTCGGTAAGAGGGAGTGTTGGGATTTGGGTACCTTGGAAAGTGGTCCCCATGTGCTTGTGAGTCTCTAAACACAAAGGGGGAGAATTTTACCCTTGTACTATGTACTTTGTGTCTAATTTCACTTTGACTAAAGAGATTTAAGTCAAAAGTGAAATTTGGTCATTTTAGCCTAAAGTAATAATTAATTCACAATGTGGGTGAATTAATAGACATAAAGTGGAAACTATGGAAACTTAAGTGAAAGTGGGTTTTGAGTCGAGATAAATGTGAGATGGTCTCAACCATTGATTAGAGATGAGATGTGAGATCTCATCCATCCATTCTTTTAGGTTTCCTTATGCATCCAAAAGGAGGGCGCAAGGGGCAAAGGAGGCTTCATTCCTTGTTATGTTCACTTGAGGAGAAAGAGAAAGGGAAAGAGGATGAGAAAAATTGCATTGGGAAAGGAGATCTTGGACGCATGCTTCCATGGAGAGAGGCATCTAACTTATGCCCCAATTATTTGATGGTGATCACATCTGCTAGGAGGAGGGAACACCATAGGATTGTATGCACATCTACCTAGTAGCAGTTTCTCTTAGAGGAAGCTAGTTTTGACAGGTTCAGTGGAGAGGCAGCACCAGAGAGCACATTCCTGTGGAGGGATTTCTTCATTGGGTCAAAGAGGAAGGAGAGTGCTTCATTTCAGTGGAGAGAGCAACAAAGGGAGAGGGTGCACCTGAGTTTGGGCGCATATCTCATTGGATATTGTGGCAAGGATCGTGAGGAGCTTGCTATGTATACATGTTCCTTTGTATTGTATTACTTGTTGTATCTCATGCTTTGATCATCATTATATAGACATATATCCCAAACTGGTTTTCCTTGGGGGGGTTTTATCTAGGGTCATGTTGACCAAAAATACCTGTGTCAAATTTATGCATGCTTAGAAGTGTAGATCAACATTTTAAATTTCAAAGATCTAGAGGTAGTGTTATGTGTTTTAATGTATTATGCATGTGCTAACATTGAATAAAGAAAACAATTGCAAGGGCACCTTAAAAGAGCACTTAACCATTAAGCATTGGGCAGAAAGTTGGGTGATTGTTTGTTGTCCTAAAACAACAAGAGAAGACAATCATATAGTTGAAAATTATAGCCATACTAAGGTCAAGGACAGACCTTAGGTGGCAGCATCATAAGACCTCAGAAAATCTATAGTCTATGCATGGCGTCCTAGTTTTAGTCTAGCAAAGCTATTTTATGGACCTCGTGTGCATTATGCACAATGAAATAGACTTCTAGTTGTTGTAACCTATGATTCAATTTAAGTGCATCAACCTCACCTTCATAAGTCTTGATTTCAACATTTTCTTCCATTTTAAATAGGCATCGAGAAGACTAGTCACTCAATTCACCTTTTTGTAGCTTTGGTTCTTCCTTCTCTTTGCTCCACTCATGATTTTTTGGTTTCTAATGAGATTCAAGCTTCTTCAAAAAGGGGTTGATATTCTTCTCAAGAGAGACCATGAGTATGACCATGCCACTAGTAATATCAACTACTCGAGCTGCCAACCTCATGAAATCTCCTTTTGTCTTCATCAATGGGTCATTTCCAATGTTCTTCGTCCATTCCTATTGATTATGGCCACTTCTTAACCCTTCCTATGTTGATCTTGGGATCAACAAGGTATAATTGTCCCACTGATTTGAATTTCTTGAGTTGAGTAAGCATACACTTTCCTCAAACCACCAAACACTAAAATAAACCCACTTTGATACCAATATGATGTATAAACTAAATTGGATATTCCAATGGTTAGCTCATCGGGCTCACCGAAATAGATCCAAGCTTAAACAAACTAAAATGATCCTATGCTCTATTGTGTGTCTATCTTTTCGTATTTCTTAACACTTTACTAGAAATAAAAAAAATTAAAAAAACACGCCATTTGGATTATTTAACTACTGCAACATATGAAATAGATTACAATATTAAGACACCCACAATGGAACACAAATATTTACCATGGAAACCCATATGGGAAAACCAACATTCAATGAATGACCATGCCTTTTAACTTCTTATATTATGAAGATTATAGTACATAATACAAAGCTTTCCAAGCTTATTGTGAAGCTATGAGACACTATTGTCTTCTATAGTCCTCTACAATATGTTTTTGTCTCTCTACTCTATTAAAACCCCCTCCATACTCCTACTCATACTATGGAACAATTGGTGGCTAATGAAAAGTGAACCATCTTCCCTCTTTCTACTAGGTTTTTTATAGCTAGAATTAGGGTTAGGGTTTTGAAACCCTTTGGAAACCTCCCTGATGCTTTTAGAAGCCTCTAGTGAATTTTCCCTTGTTACTAACTCCCGATATTCAAATTACGGTGCAATKACATGGTCACCACTTGAACACTTGGGGAATATTTGGATCATTACCTTGTTGAGACATACAAACTTCACTTTAGACTCATGATAGGTTGTTGGAAAGGTTTTGACAGGAATAATAAATGTTAGTGTGCAGGTTTTCCCAGTTGGTCATAATATTGCTTGAGCTTTATGGAGAGAAACTGTGTATAAAATTTGAAACGTCAAACGATTTGCGTGGACACTCCACCAATCATGAGGGACAAATAAAGCTGGAATAATACTAGAAAAGAGTATTTGGGCAAATATTTATACAGTTAAAAACTAAGGTTGGAAATAAAAACTATTTAATGCTAACGTTAAAATTTAAATTAAAAGAAAAGGTTAAAGAAATTAAAGTCTAAGAAATGTAATTTGTTAAGATTGTATTAAAAGGAACGAAAAATCTAGCTATAAATAAGGAGATGGTTAAAATAATAAAAACGGTAAAAAAGAAGGGATAAAAGATAAAAATTAAACCAAGAAATAAAAAAAGAAGATCAATAATAAATAAATAAAATAAAATAAATGTAGAAGGGATAATGATCAATATGATGAATAGTGGGTTTTCAAGATTGGCTAAGTTTGTAGCCATAATCCCAATTAAAATTATTAGGATGTTTTCAATTTCCAATGCTTCATGAATGATAGGAGAGGAGTAATAGGGTTCTAAAGCTATAATTTTAGTTTTGTCAAAGCAAATGAGATGATTAGATATGTAGGAGTGTTCAACAATAACTAACTTAGAGATGAGATTATGGAAGGTGTTAGCTATATGTTCTTTGAGACCAACTTTAAATGATCTATCAGTTTGGCTCATGTATGATTTTCCACAGGAGCAGGGAATTTTGTAAACTCCTAGGCCAAGCATGGGATTAGATTTATCGTTAGCTATTATGAATAATTGTTTAAGGGTTTTATGGGGTTTAAAGAGAGTTTTGATATTGTTTTTGGCTAAAATATTAGAGATATGATTTATAGTACCTTGCATATAGGGAAGAGAAATGAGAGCTAAGGGCAGGGAAGAGGAATGAGAGTTTTTAGAATAAGAATGAAGCACTGAGAAAAAGGCCTTTTTGATTTGGGAAGTTGAATAACCATTGGCCACAAGGGCCTTAGTTAGGTGGGATTTTTCTTTCTCAAGGAAATGAGGATAAGAAATTTGAATGTGTAACATCCCCATTTTAATCCCCTAATTAATTTATAATGCATTATGCTTAGTAATGTTTATATCTCAACATATAGATATTATTGTCATGCCATGGCATACGAACATTGCAATTGTATTAATTGTTTAATAAAGAAATCCAACCAATTAACTGAAGGGTGGAGGACTAGTATTGGCCATGATACCACGAGAGACATTAGTAAGGGGGACTAGAGGAGATTCATATGCTAGAGAATCCCAAGTCACCTTGAAAAATTATTTTTGGGTAAATAACCATGTATTACCCTTTCTCCTAATTCCAAAGTCAATCATTAAATAAAAGTATGGTTGGGTAGTTGAGGAAGTACTTCCAACGTCAATTCATGGAGTGAGGACTAGTACGTCCATGGGGAATCATGGGCAACCCCATCTACATGGAAGGAACTTGAAAACCTTCTTGGAGAAGGAAGAGAATGCATGGGTACGTGTAAAAGAGGAACACAAGGGTAGTATGCAATGCGCAGAGGTACAGATCGTGCAGGAGAAGACATAGCAGAATTAAGGAGAAAAAAAACAGTAGACAAGTGTTGTCTGGGATGAAATGTGGAAGATTACACAAGCAAGAGAGAACAACAATGTGCAAAGAATGTGGGAGAAGTGCTTAGAGCTATGGGAGAACCCATGAGTGGAGCGGATAGACAAGAATCAAAGTAAGAGTATGTCATATGGTTGGTCTAAAAATCAAACCCGACCTAAGTTGAGAGGGTCACGAGCTTGATGCATGCTAAAAAAAAACTGACACTAGAAGGGGAGGGTGTTGACGGATTGTGTTAGCAGTGAAGGGACTCCCTTGTGTAGAGGAAATCTATTTGGGAAGGCATATGATAAACTTGTGGAGGCCATGGGCAAGGTGGGTATATGGGGTTTTCAACCAGTGGTTTTTGTGAAGGAGAGTGGTCTTCACATGCTCAATTTCTCTGAGAGATTGAATAATCCCATGGTGATATAATGGCTTGGAATGAGGGTGGACAGATTGCAGAAAGGTCTAATGCATCTAAACCTATGGTTGGGTGGAAAATTTCTCACCCTAAGTCAGTTGTTTGGTTGATAGTTTGTAACAGATAAGTCTCTCTTTTACTTTCTTTTATGCTCTATAAAATATGTAATGTGCTATGTATGTTTGAACATTTGATAAAATTGTATGGTTTGTGTAGAAACCTATGAGGAAGAAAGGGACTAAATGTGTGCCCTCTATTTCTTGCATAACAATAATTTATCATCTGTTGATTTTCCTGTGAAAGGAAGTTAGGTTAATAAGTTGAGGAATGGAATGTGTGTGAATGTTCTCTATATGATTCATTATAGCTTGGAATTTTCCTTCTGAGACTTCATTGCAAACATCCTATGGTTTAGAGCCTAGACTCTGAGAATGGCATGATTTTGTGTGTGTTGAATGCTCATATACTCAGGGATGATTGATTCCCTTGAGATTCAATTTTTTTAACTTTAGGAATATAGGAATGGGAGGGAGCTCCGAGAGGAATCTCCATTTAAGAAAGGATTGGTAAAACCAAGTTGTAGAGAATTTGAACTATCATATACTTCTTTATCCTCAAACTCTTTACTGTGATAATTCTATTATGGGAACCCCAAAATATGGGATAGTCGGGATTGTTGGAGATTTGGAGTCTCCATAATAGAATCTCCCAGATGTAGAACTTCAAGGTGGAGCCTTGAAGTGGAACCTCTTGGATGGAACCACGACTCGAGTTGGATTCCGAAAGTGGGACCTAGCACTAAAAAATAAGTCGATGTGGAACCTTGCTAAGGGAACAATGTATTTGGAATATTGGATAGTTAGAATTTTTGCAAAAGTTGGGTTCAGATGTAGAATCATGACCCAAAGGAATCATGAGGCCGATGATGTCGTGATGACATGGATCCATGTGACAGTGATGTGGAAGTAGTGACATGGATTTCCATGGTGGTAGGATAAGAGGCCATGGCAACAAAGTGGCAGGTCTAGCGGGTGACGTGGATGTTGGATGGTGGACCCATAAACCCCAAGGTGTGGTAAGAAGATTAGTTTGAAGGGGAAAGCTTGATGACACAATCCTGAGAGGACAAGGACTGTCCATCGTGTCGGGAGTATATCCTGACCGTCCATTGGGGTTCGGGTTTTTAGGAAGAGTCGTGAGTAGGTCAATTAACACTCAAATGGTGCAAGCTCGATGGGGGAGAATCCAATAGGCTTGTGGAAAGATGATTTAGAGATGAGTGTTCATGGATATTTTCTGAGGAGGGGAGCTTGAACATAGTGAGTCTGAGGGTGTTGCGGGCCGTGAGCTTTGAGAAGACCACAAGACAAGGTAAGACAGACATACCAACAATGTGAATCTGAACGAGGTAATTTACTCATAGCTTTAAGCTCAAAATGATTATGGGACGTTAGATCATTCAGATCTAAGTCATTGGATCTAGTGGAATAACAGAGACCTTATTAAAGATCAGACAGTTTGGGAACCCACGGTGATCTAGACCATTGATTTGGGTTGGACGAAAACAATGATGCCACATCAACAAATGGTGTTGTGAGTGTCGCGTCAGTTGAGTGACATGTGGAGGCCCATCATTGGGTACATGTCAACAAGGACTAGTGAGTCATGGATCGACATGTGGAAGTTGGGTATAGGTGGGACCCACAACTTCTAATGGTAAACGTCGAGAGGGATCAACCCAATTCCAAGGATGAATCTTGACTTTCCATCGAATGTTGATATTTGAACTTGATCGTTCATTGGAGATCAACAATCAAGAGGGCATGTTCGAAAGATCGCTTACGGGATGTGGTTTGCGGGTTTGAGAAAAATCTTGTAGTGGGTTGTTGTGTCATCCCGAAAGGCGAGTTTGACAAGGTGGGCCTGATCGCTTTGCAGACTGTTGACGTCGAAAAGATTAGTGTACAAGCCAAGTTAAGATCCCATCGATGTGATTTCGATGGAGAAGAGCCAGATAGGCTTGAAGGAGCTTGTTTGCAGGAATAATTTGTTTGGGATGATTTCCTACAAAGGTAAGCTCAACAATGTTGCGGGTTGCGGATTGCGAAAAGATTCAAGAAGAATGTAGATTGGACATTCTGATGGGAATTTTTCGAAAGGAGGATTCTGATATCATTGCAGGCCTTGAAAGTTCAAAGACATGTGTCTGAGGTTATAACAATAAGACACATTATCCATTAGGTGCGAGATGGGTCCATGTGGATGCCACGTGGACATGATGATGTCATCATTTGGAAAATTCCCAAGGAACTTTATGTTGATATTATGGTAGCTACGGGAGGTATTAACCTCTACGTGTAACCTTTGATGAGACTAGAATATTTCAGGAAGCAAGATAAACCCTAAGCAGATGTGTGAGAACCCTAGAAGACATGTCAACTCAACAAAATATATAATATTAAGGTATTATACTCCAGGAAGACAAGTTCGCTCCATAGGAAAAAGATAAACATAAAATATAATTACAAGAAAGTCAAGTTGGCCCAACCAGAAAAGTCATTGGAAAGATCAGTATAAATAGAGGATGTCTTGGCTCATTTGTTCACTCTCTTTCACCCAGAAAACCAGAAACAATGTGCAAGTTTGGAGAAGGAGTGCAACTGCAACAACTGTAACTGGGATTTTTGGTCTTTGGTTATGGTTTGGACTTTCTGCCTTGGTTATTGTTTGGATTCTTTGTTCGGTACACTAGCTTTGGAGAGAAGTATGCTACTTTGGTTGGCTATTGGTTCTAGGGTTTGCTTCTAGAATTATTTTGTCTGTCAAGATTAAAGGTGCTCGGGGGTGGCTGCGTGCCTATGGTTGGGTGACAATATTGTTATATTCTCTATGGAAAAATGAGCACATATCTTTTATTCTAAAAGGTTATGGGTCCACACTATCTTCAAACAATCTAACCATTGAAAGATAGATTGGGAAGTTATTTGTTAAAGCTCGTTATGGCGCCAGTTACAGTTGCAACTAGGTTTTCTAATTATTCAACTGCAACAAACCCTACCCCTTGTGTTCGGACACTTTTGGTGAAGCATTTGACCTAATTACTTGAAATCCTAGTGCACCCTAGCCCATCGCACCTCTTGGTATCCTTAGCTAGCAAAAATGACAGGTTTGAATTTTTGGTCAAAGTCAAAGTCAAAGGTTTACTGGTCAAAGTCAAATGTTGACTTCTGTTCAAATTGATTTTGTGATCAAAGTTGAAACTTTAGAGTTTCTAGCTTGTTCTAATAATTGAATCTTCTGATTGAGTTTCTAATATCTTCTTGTCAAGATGATATCTAGTTTCAGATTGTAAAGACAAACTGGACGATGCTACAAGGTTTCAAAGGTATGCACTTGTATATGCTATCTAAGTTATATCATCTAGCAAAACATGAGTGTGTTTGCAGAGAAAGTACTAGAGATATTTTCCAAGTTGTAATCTTGGATTCAGTGCATTTAGAAGAACAAACACACCCTCCATAGCAAGTGAGGCTTCAGGTTCCAGGTTTGATTAAATTGTTTAAATTTATATATATCAAGGGTGATAGTTGCTACATTACAAATTGTGAAAGCAATCTTTGAAAGATTCTATTATTTCTAGGTGCAATGAATAATTGACTGCATATGAATACTATTGATATAGATGCTTATTATACTTATTGGCCAGATGAACTAACATCTCCTCTAGATAGATATTTCTTTTTTGCTCTTGTTGTTCTTGTTTCGGGCAAACACCCTTGTGAAATATGTTTGAAGAACAATCCTTGCGGAAGATGTCATAGAATAAGTTCATAAGGATGATGCAACTGCTAGATGGGAAACAATCAAAACAAATAGAAACAAACTTAAAGAGACTCAGAGGAGTCAGAATCGAAGGAATTCAGGAATCAAAAGGAAACTAGAACAAGATTTTGACACGTTGCAAAAAGAAAAGAGAGATGCATCAGACAAAAGCATGGACTCTCTCAGATGGAGGGAGCTGATCATAGAATTCCAAAAGAAGAGCATGCATATTGCTCATTTAGGCATGATGTTGGGATTAGGAGGGAGCTAATCCCCAACAATATGACCCATTAAAGAAGAATCTATAAATATGATGAAGTATCTATCCATGTTCTTCATTGGAAGTAGCAGCCATGATAATCAACATGTGTTCAGTTTGATTCTAGAAGAAGTCTTCTTAAAAAAAAATCCTTGAATATCCTTGGTTGTCCATATACATTTCTATGACAAAAGGAAGAAGTTGGAATCTTCAAGAAACAAGGGCATGGAATCTATAGAAGACTCTATGAACCCGAAAGTTGAAGAACATGAAGATTCCAAGAAAGAAAGAAAGGTCAAAACAACCAGTTGAACCAATTTGAATCCACTAGAAGCAGTCAAGCAGAAGGAAAGGAAGGAAGTTGTGATGAAGAACAATGTATGTGAGAAATTGTGAAAAAGACTTGAGAATTGATAGATACAAGGCAAGACTCATGGCTAGATGGTTCTCCTAGAAGGAGGGAGAAGACTATGATAATAACTTGTTCAAGCAACCAGACATACCTCTACCTGAGCCATTATATCTCCTGCAGTGTCCATGGGTTGGAGTTCACATCAAATGAATGTAAAGACTGTTCTTCTCAACAGAGTAATTGAAGAACAAGCGTATGTAGAGAAATCTCAAGGTTTTGAGGGATACTAGAAAGAGACCCTTGTATGCATATGGAAGAAGACCTTGTATGGATTCAAGCAAAATTGGTGCAGAGCCTCTCATGTATATCAGAAGCGTGGTGAAAACTTCCTATGACAAAGGAAGTATATTGAAATGGTTCTTCAGAAGTTCGAGATGATGGAATGAAAATCCATGGAAAACTCCCATGATGACATATCTGAAGAAGTCGAGAGACTCTGATCCAATAGACCCATCTCTATATTGACAATTGATTGGCTCGTTAATGTATTTGGAGAATACTCAACCAGATATTTTATTTGTGGGATGTTTGAGTTATGATATACAACTGCGTGGATTTATCGATTCAGATTGGGTAGGGAGTGCATATGACAAAAGAAGTGCTACTTGGATATGTTTCAGTTTGAGATTTTCCACGATGTCATGGGCTAGCAGGAAACAAAAGTTTCTTACACTCAACACTACATAAGTAAAGTATATTGTAGCTTGTGATGCTTGTACAAAATTAGTGTGGCTATGTAAGCTGGTTTCTGGACTATTTTATCAGGTGTTGGATTCGACTGTGATATATTGTGATAATCAAAGTTGTGTGAAGCTTTCAGAGAGCTCAATGTTCCATGCCATGTCAAAGAACATTGAGATCAAGTATTATTTTCTCCATGATAGAGTCTAGAGGGGAGAAGTGGTTCTCCAGTATATCTTCACAGATGAGCAGATAACAGATATCTTGGAAAAACCTATGTCCAAGATGAACGGTTTTCATACTTAAGGGACAAGCTGGTACTCATGGAGATGACTTCCTTATTGGAAAAGAAACAGATTACTCCCAGTTTGGGAGGGAGCATCGATATGTTATTTATTTATGGGAAATCATTTTCCAGTTCAGAAAATGGTCCAGGTTGGGCAGTGACCTTCCATTCTGAAAAGTGGCCCCAAATTTCTGACGGACATGCATTTTATAGTTCGGAAAATGGTCAAGATCGGACAATAATTTTCGTAATGAAAATGGTCCGATAGATTGTTGATGTACCATAGAAAAAAATTCCCCTTGTGGCCAGTGTGGGGGAATGGTCTAGGACAATCATTCTTCTTGGAAGTCACTCTGAGTAGTGGTTAAGAAGAATGGTCTACCTCTCTAGGCAGTCATTCTTTCAAAGTTCACAGTTGTGAGAAGTTTTGAAGAATGGTATGTTATAGGAGGTTGGTGCAGGACAATCATTTCCATTAGGAAATGGTTCAGACAGTCATTCCCTAAGGCAGACTCATTATCTTCAGGTTTCATTATGATTAGTGCCGGAATAATGGCCCAGTTAGGTGAACGGTTCAGGTTCAACAATCATGTACATGCATTCCCTAGGGCAGACTCATTCTCTCCAGGTTGCACTATGATTAGTGTTGGAGGAATGGCCTAGTTAGGTGAATGGTCCAAGCTCAGAAATCAAGGACAATTATTCTTCTATGCTTGGGAAGAATAGTCCAAATAGCCCATAGCCAATGTTTTACTTTTTGAGGGCATATGCTCTTCGAGATCTCACAGATGTGAGTGGAACAATGGCCCAAATGACTCAGTTTGTATCATGATATTGTTTATGTAGGTTGATATCAGATGATATGATTGTTTTGGAGAATGTATATCATTGGACAGCTGTTGTATGCTATTGTGGTGGATGTAATCCAATGGTAGTGACTATGTGTCACTAGTTAGTAGTCGTGTGCTACTAGGAGTGGTTTTTTACCACTAGGTAGTAGTTATGTACTACTATGGATAGACAAAATTGTGTTCTATTGGATGGCATTGTAGCAGTTGTTTGATATTATCCGATTTCCAGCTAGATGGATAGTTAGTGTGCTGGTGGACAAACATTCTCCTTGTGGAGAATGGTCTAGGCTGAAAGATTATTGATGTATCATGGACTAGTATTTTCCTAAGGCACGGGTTGCAGCCTGATTAGGAAAATGGTCCAGGAAAAATATTCTCCTAAGGCACAATTATTAGCCCGATCGGGTTGAATAGTACACCCCCTAAGGACATGACGCCCGATAAGGGTGGTTGATACGAGACCGATATTTTCTAAGGAATATGGGTAGAGATGGATCTCTATGGTACATATGACCCGATTAGAAAATATTCCTAGACTGACATTCCTGTAGGAATGGTCTCTATATCCCATGGCATAAATTTCAGCATCTGTTGGGACAATCATTCCTCTAGGACGTATATTCGAATTACAAGAATGGTCCTTGCATCACTCTGATTGAGTGAGTGACTTATTCAACATCATGCTCCATTACTCAGATGGAGTATGGATTTGAGAGATGATGCAATTGATGCTATCAAATGATACTGATAGTGGTGATGTTTCTCATGAGTTGATCTACATGATCATGAGATATCATGTGTGGCTATGATGATGCTACCGGTTGAATGGTCTGTTTGTGCTCAAGACCATTTCTTTTAATACCTCCCTAGCTAGGAGGGAGTGTTGATATTATGGTAGCTGTGGGAGGTATTAACCTCTATGTGTAACCTTTGACGAGAATAGAATATTATGGGAAGCAAGAGAAACCCTAAACATATGTGTGAGAACCCTAGAAGACATGTCAACTCAACAAAATATATAATATTAAGGTATTGTACTCTAGGAAGACAAGTCGGTGCCACAAGAAAAAGATAAACATAAAATATAATTACCAGAAAGTCAAATCGACCCAGCCAGAAAAGTCACTGGATAGATTAGTATAAATAGAGGACATATTGGCTCATTTGTTCACTCTCTCTCACCCAAAAAAACAGACACAATGCACAAGTTTGGAGAAGGAGTGCAGTTGCAGCTACTGCAACAGGGATTTTTGGTCGTTGGTTATGGTTTGGACTTTTTGCCTTGGTTATGGTTTGGTACACTAGATTTGGAGAGAAGTACACTACTTTTGTTGGCTATTGTAGGGTTTTCTTCCAGAATTATTCTGTCTTTCAAGGTTAAAGGTGCTCGAGGGTGGCTGCGTACATATGGTTGGGTGACAATATTGTTATATTGTCTATGGAAAAAYGAGCACATCTCTTTTATTCTAACACTTTAAAGGGGCATAACTTCTTTACTGGAGCTTAGTTTTGAGCATGCGTACAGTCATTGGAAAGATCTTGGAGAAAAGAATCCACTTGTGAGCTCAGGATTGAAGATCAGTGTTGTGATTGGAATGGTAAGTTAGAGGAAATAGAAKAATTTGTGTATTCCCCACCATCCTAATAATGTATATGGGGTCAGGTGTGTTACACAATGGATTGAATAACAATAGTTTTAAGAAAGACATATTTTTGGGAAGGGTGATGGTGAGAATGGGCATGAAGGTATCGATTGGTGTGAGTCTTTTTCCTATAGACTTGGTGGGTGAGGATTCCATTGGGAAGACGGGTGATGAGAACATTCAAAAAGGGAGTATATTGACATTCATATCCACCTTTCGCACATAAATAATATTATAGTTCACTATTAATAATATTAAGTTTGTCATTTATAGTTTTAATGAAATATATATAACACCAAAGATGTAGACCTTTCAAATATTAAGAAGATTCAAATCCTTTGAAATGAAAATCTTTTCTCATTCCTCTTAATGAAAACTTTTCTTCAAGTTTTTTCACCTTCAATTTTCTAAAAATACGAGAAACTTCATCTCTCTGCTCTTAACTTTTATTAAGATATTTTTAATATTTTTCAATAAAGTGAAATATTGTGTTTTTTTTTTATTCGCCTATTATTATAGGTATACTAAGAAATATGATCCATATCAAATGGATAAACAAACCATACCATATAATTAGTGTTTTAGAACTTGATTCATAAACTTGTTTATTTTTATCATTAGGAGTGGTTGTCCAAAAAATTGAGTTACAACCTTCTTTATTCTTTATTCTTTTCATTTTTTTAATGTTACAATTACTTTCATAACTTTTGTTGATTAATTTATTGTGTCAACATCTGTCGAGGGTGACCATGGAAAATCACACACTACATCTGTCCAGGGTGACCATTGAAATGCACACGTTGTGCCTCAACAAGTAATTGTTAAATATAGTAACAACTTATGACTACAACAACTAAATTTCTGAAATTTCATTATTTATTTTCTGATATTACTGCAATATCTCATTTTTTTTAATGTTACAAGTGACTTTCATAACTTTTTTTTATTGATTTATTGTGTCAACATATGTCCAGGGTGATCGTGGAAAATCACACGCTACATCTATCCAGGGTGATTGTGGAAAGGCACCCGCTGTGACTCAGCAGGTAAATGTTAAATATAGTAATAACTTATGACTACAATAACTAAAATTCTCAAATGTTAAAGTTCATCTCATTAATTTTATTCATTAATGTATTGTGGCATGGTCACCGTGGGAAAGCACCCACTGGTAGTAGATCAGAGTAGGGTGACTGTGGAAAGTTACCGCCTGCACAAAAGCATTAGGTAACTGTTAGTGCTTAATAATAATCTAATTTGATTACAATATCTAAAAAAAATTGATGTTAAAATTATTTTAATTTCATTTATTGTTTGATGTTTTTAGTCCAATACAGTCGATTTGGACGATGAGGATCTTGAGGATGAAATATTTTATTCCACTGACCCAATAACAACTGTCGCGAAGGCCTTGAAGAAGGCAAACATAGAATATCTAGCTTTGTTTCACAAAAGACCCTTGACATAGGAGGACAGGGAAAGAATTGCAGAGCTACAAAATATAATAACTAATTTTGGGGTAAGTGGCATCTTCACATATTTTATCAGCTATGACAATTTCATATCTGTTTTTTTGTTTTATATTTTCTATATGATCTGATAAAGTAAATTTTTTTCGTTTGTAAGAGTTTTTAAACCTCATGCCCCAGGAACCTGCTGAGCCTACCACTGCTATAGGTAGTAGTGATGGTCCAATGCAACAAAAAAGTCGACAAAGAAAAGTACAAATGAGGCTTTTTGACCCTCCTGAGGTTCCCCTTGAATCCATTGATGAGTGCACTGATGTTGATCGGCATGACACGCCGGATCATGATGAGCCGGAGCCTAGGACTCCACATGACTCCGAAGATGAACGTATTGTACATGGAGAAAAAGCTATTCATGGAGCAACACAAATTAAAATCACTGGATCACTATATCTCACCTTTCTAGTGGATGACACATGTGTTCTGATCAAGATTCAGAAGATTGCAGGTATTTGTTAATTAATTGATTCATTTTTATCATGAAATTTAAATGGACATTTGTTGAGATTATTATAAATTAATGGATAACACGTTTCTGCAAGAAACAATGTTTTGTACAGAAACTTGAATGACAAAGAATTGAAGTTGTTTGGCCCCACCATTCGCACACGGTGGAATACCCAAGATAGAGAAAATAAAAATGAATTGATAGGCCACATGGTAAACTTGTTCGGCAATACGTTCAACAAGAAAGTGGTTACAAAGTTAGCCGACAAGAATTTAAAATATACCAGGGCCCAATATAGGGAGAAATTGCAATTAGGCCTCAAGCATGAGTGCCCTCCCATGGTTTCAAAGAAAGAGTGGAAGGCCCTGATAAAGGATGCAAAGGAGAACTTGTTTAAAAAATAAGGAAGACATCCACAACCCGGTAAAGCAAGGTACAACACATGTCATATTCTTAGTGAAATATGCTCATTTATGTTTTTCTTTCTTGTTTTAAGTAACAATTCTAATATCTATTTTTTTTCAAAAATTTCATATATAGGCTACCTGACACCTCCAAAGCAACCAAGGCTAGAATGGAAAATCACAGGTAGCATAAACTAGGCCAGGGTGGCTATGGAAAAATAAAAGCCCAAATCATAAGAATTAAATGATTAATTGTGGTGAATATTTATTTAACAGTAGCGAACAAATATCTGTTTTTGTTATTGGTAATTTTAATGGTGTTATGCATTGCAGTTAAATATGTTCCAAACTACTGCCACCAAGGAGGACCTAAAGCTTGGTTACAAGCACGATTTTAAAAGTGTGATTGAATATCATAGAAGCTTAGGGAAGACTCCAATCTCTCCAGCCATGCAAATGCATGTAAATAAAATGAATAAGGAAACTGCAGTAGCATGATTGTAGAGTCAATTCATATTTTATTATATCACCCTTAACTAAGTATTTATGTTTGTTTTTAAGCAACAGTGCAACCACAACAGTGAATCTAGCGGTATGCAACAGACACCACTTCATACTAGGGAGCACATGTCCAATGATAGTAGGGAGTAGATTACCCATTCCGATATTTATGCTTCAGAATTAGAAATATTTACTGTGATTGTAGATATTTATTTCCCGAGTTATGCTTATATATTATCTTCTTTAAATGGAAGAGAATGTAGCTCAGGAGGGTGAACTGCGAGAGGAACCAAGTGAACAAGAAATTAATGCACCAACTATCACAGCTACATAGACAAGTAAAGAGCAATATTGTAATGTTAATCAAAATAATGAAATGGTTATTTCAATTATATTTCAACATATCAATATGATCATTTTCGTTGTTGCAGTACACGCCCCTGCACAGCTGCCTCCACGCCCTTCTCAACGACATACCAGAAGTATGGTACATGAGTGCATGGAAACACAAACAATAGAAGGACAGGGCACATGAAATACAGTGTCAAAGGATGATTATGATACCCCAATCATCAATTTTATGAATGTAAAAAAACATAAATCAAATAAAAACTAGATGTATAAATTCATGACTTGTATTTGGATATTTATCAATATTGCTAGTATGAAACATTGTTTATATGAATTACAACATTATTCTTCAACGTTTATATGTTCATATGTTTTGATGACTAGCCTAGTTATGCATGAATGTCTATATGTTTTCTATATAAACAAAATCATTAGTTGGGTATGGAGAATTGCGAGCGATGTGAGGGGGGAGGGGCCATATGAGCTTCCACCTTCACGTGGTTGGCCCTGTTCAGTAGAGAATAACCTATTCTCGAAACAAAGAGAAGCTCATTAAGGTATGCGACCACTTAAGTTTTTTCTAGAGTATTTTACATAACTAAATGTTTGTGTATTTGCTTATATATTATTTACTCATATAAAGAATTTGTCTTTTATGATTTATGCAGGTCTTGGTGATGGAAATGCATCTCGTGGACAACTCTTATCAAGTTGTATGGGCTAATGGATTTGGCAAAAGGACAATGATAAGGTAAGGGTTTAGACATGTTTTTTAAAGTATAGAACTCAATGTAGAACTTATGGAGACATAGAAATGTAAAAATACAATTTTGATTATTGTTAGGATATTCATATTTTCTAGGACATTACTAGCATCAAATTAATGTATGAGACCCCCATGTTTGTGGGATGCATAGAGGGTTTATTCATTGTCCCACAAACAAGTGGGTCTCATACATCAATTTGGTGTCTCGCTAGGTTGTGACCTATTTGTATATTTTTGAGATATAAGTAATTTTATAAGTCGATGTGCAATAATATATAAACACATAAACATATTTTGATCAACTGTTGAAATATTGCACCTAAAAATCTACTTTGGCTTGTTTCTAGGACCATTTATCTTCCCATGTATATTTTGATCCTTTTAGGGGCCAAAGGGTAATGCTTAACTTATCTTCCTGGTTATTCATAGGTGAAAAATGTAAAAGGATTATTAGTCTCAGTCAACTCAAGGAGATTTTGTTTGTTCAAATAATATCAAACCAAAAAATTTGACATGAGTTGAGCACTCTAAAAATCACCATGTTGAAGTTTCTAATTTCCCAATTCAAAGAAAATGAGATGAATGGTCGATGGATCACCAAATGATGGGATCTTGAGGCCCATATTGTAGTTGATATGGCCTTTTTATAGACTAAAGCCCACAATACTTGTAAAATTAATATGGTGAATATGAAACATCTTGGGTTATGCATATTGAATTTTACAAGTGAGTTGATGAGTTTATGTGATATACGTTGGCTTAATTTTTATTTTTTTATGAATTTATGCATTCTTGAGGTTTTGATATAATGATTGGTACAAGAGCCCATAGAGGATAAGGGATATGAGGAGGAGGAATATCCCTCATAAGAATAACCTATCCCTAAACCAACACCCCCTTATCCTAAAAGGATAGAAGCTAGTAATACTTACACAAACCCAGAGGATTACCTCTTAGGTGAACTCAAAAACCTATGTGTCGAAAGCCCTCTCCTCTAGGATATTAAGGATGTTCTTGACAAGAGTAGAATATTTTAGGAAGCAAGAGAAACCCTAAACAGATGTGTGAGAACCCTAGAAGACACGTCGACTCAACAAAATATATAATATTAAGGTTTTATACTCCAGGAAGACAAGTCGGTGCCACAAAAAAAAGATAAACAAAAAATATAATTACCAGAAAGTCAGATCGACCCAACCAGAAAATTTACTGGATAGATTAGTATAAATAGAGGATGCCTTGGCTCATTTGTTCACTCTCTCTCACCCAAAAAACCAGAAACAATGCACAAGTTTGGAGAAGGAGTGCAGCTGCAACTACTACAACTGGGATTTTTGGTCTTTGGTTATGGTTTCGACTTTCTGCCTTGGTTATGGTTTGGTACGCCAACTTTGGAGATAAGTACACTACTTTTTTTGGCTATTGGTTGTAGGGTTTTCTTCCAGAATAATTATGTCTATCAAGGTTAAAGGTGCTCGGGGGTGGCTGTGTACCTATGGTTGAGTGACAATATTGTTATATTGGCTATGGAAAAACGAGCACATCTCTTTTATTCTAACACTTTAAAGGGGCATAACTTCTTTCCTGGAGCTCAGTTTTGAGCATGCGTACAGTCATTGGAAAGCTCTTGAAGAAAAGAATCCACTTGTGAGCTCAGGATTGAAGATCAGTGTTGTGATTAGAATGGTAAGTTAGAGGAAATAGAAGAATTTTTGTATGCCCCACCAGCCTAATAATGTATATGGGGTTAGGTGTGTTACACAATGGATTGAATAACAATAGTTTTAAGAACGACATATTTTTGGGAAGGGTGATGGTGAGAATGGGCATGAAGGTATCGATTGGTGTGAGTCTTTTTCCTATAGACTGGGTGGGTGAGGGTTCCATTGGGAAGACAGGTGATGAGAACATTAAAAAAGGGAGTATATTAGAAGGGAGTATATTGACATTCATATCCACCTTTCGCACCTAATTAATATTATAGTTCACCATTAATAATATTAAGTTTGTCATTTACAATTTTAATGAAATATATATAACACCAAAGATGTAGACCTTTCAAATATTGAGAAGATTCAAATCCTTTGAAATGAAAACCTATTCTCATTCCTCTAAATGCAAACTTTTCTTCAATTTTTTTCACCTTCAATTTTCTAAAAATACGAGAAACTTCATCTCTCTACTCTTAACTTTTTATTAAGATATTTTTAATATTTTTCAGTAAAGTGAAATATTGTGTTTTTTTTTTTATTCACCTATTATTATAGGTATACTAAGTGATATGATCCATCTCAAATGGATAAACAAACCATACCATATAATTAGTGTTTTAGAACTTGATTCATAAACTTCTTTATTCTTATCATTAGGAGTGATTGTCCAAAAACTTGAGTTACAACCTTCTTTATTCTTTATTCTTTTCATTTTTTTAATGTTACAATTACTTTCATAACTTTTGCTGATTAATTTATTGTGTCGACATCTGTTTAGGGTGACCATGGAAAATCACACGCTACATTTGTCTAGGGTGACCGTGGAAATGCACCCGCTGTGCCTTGTTGGAGTTACTTCACACACACCTAGGATTTCTTTTTCCTAAGTTTTTTTCTTGTTTATTAGTCATAATTAGTCATTATCCACTCTCCTATATTTTAGGGGAGAATATTCCACCTGGAGAATGTTCTCTTTCAGTTGAAACTTCAGTTTGACTAGTTGAGTTGAGTTTAGATGTTGCATTGGTTTTGTCACCATGCAACATTGGGATCATCACCAGTTAATGCGCACTTGCCTTGGGATCATCACCAAACTGACACATTACCCTTTATTTCCTGATTTAACTCCTCACTACTCTTTGTTCAGTCAGTTAACTGAAGACTAGTTGACTAGTTAACTCAGACTAGGTGGCAGTTCACTCCCGTAACTGCCTGAGAGACTAAACTAGGTGGCAGTTTACTCTTGTAACTGTTGGTGTGTGTCCATATCACTCTAGACCACCACTATGGCTCATTTCTTACTCATGTATCCTATTCTATTGTAAATTATTCACTCCTTGAGTGTGGAATACGGTTAATGAGAATTCTTCCATTCTTTCGCTCTTGCTTCTTCTTTCTCAATTTTTCTCTGCAAATGTGTGTGGTATTTTCTAGCTAGATCTATTTTGTGCAGGTTCAACACATTTACATGCCTCAACAGGTAAATGTTAAATATAGTAAGAACTTATGACTACAACAATTAAATTTCTGAAATTTCATTATTTATTTTTTGATATTACTACAATATTTCATTTTTTTAATGTTACAGGTGAATTTCATAACTTTTGTTGATTGATTTATTGTGTCAACATATGTCTAGGGTGACTGTGTAAAATCACACGCTACATTTGTCCAGGGTGACTGTGGAAAGGCACTTGTTGTGCCTCGACAGGTAAATGCTAAATATAGTAATAACTTATGACTACAATAACTAAAATTCTCAAATGTTAAAGTTCATCTCATTAATTTTATTCATTAATGTATTGTGGCATGGTCATTGTGGGAAGGCACCCACTGGTAGTAGATCGGATCAGGGTGACTGTGGGAAGTCACCGACTGCACAACAACATCAAGTAACTGTTAGTGCTTATTAATAGCTAAATTTGATTACAATATCTAATTTTTTTTTATGTTAAAATTATTTTAATTTCATTTATTGTTTGATGTTTTTAGTCTAGTACAGTCGATTTGGAAGATGAGGATCTTGAGGACGAAATATTTTATTCCACTGACCCAATAGCAACTGTCATGAAGGCCTTGAAGAAGGTAAACATAGAATATCTAGCTTTGTTTCGCAAAATACCCCTGACATAGGAGGACAGGGAAAGAATTGCAAAGCTACATAATCTAATAACTAATTTTGGGGTAAGTGGCATCTTCACATATTTTTATCAGCTATGACAATTTCATATCTGTTTTTTTGTTTTATATTTTCTATATGATCTGATAAAGTAAAGTTTTTCGTTTGTAGGAGTTTTTAAACCCCGTGCCCTGGGAATTTGTTGAGCCTGCAACTGCTAAAGGTAGCAGTGATGGTCCAATGCAACAAAAAATTCGACAAAGCAAAGTACAAATGAGGATTTTTGACCCTCCTAAAGTTCCCCTCAAATCCATTGATAAGCGCACTGATGTTGACCGGCATGACATGCCAGAGCATGATGAGACAGATCCTCGGACTCCACATGACTCCGAAGATGAACGTACTGTACATGGAGAGGAAGCTATTCATGGAGCAGCACAAATTAAAAGCACTGGATCACTAGATCTCACCTTTTTGGTGGATGATGCATGCGTTCTGATCAAGATTCAGAAGATTGCAGGTATTTGTTAATTAATTGATTCATTTTTATCATGAAATTGAAATGGACATTTGTTGAAATTATTATAAATTAATGGATTCCTGCAAGAAACAATGTTTTCTATAGAAACTTGAATGAAAAAGAATTGGATTTGTTTGGCCCCACCATTCGCACATGGTGGAATACCCAAGATAGTGAAAAGAAAGATGAATTGATAGGCCACATGGTAAACTTGTTCGGCAATATGTTCAACAAGAAAGTGGTTACAAAGTTAGCCAGCGAGAATTTAAAATATACGAGGTCCCAATATAGGGAGAAATTGCAATTAGACCTCAAGCATGACCGCCCTCCCATGGTTCCAGAGAAAGAGTGGAAGGCCCTGATAGAGGATGCAAAGGAGAACTTGTTTAAAAAACAAGGAAGACATCCACGACCTAGTAAAGAAAGTTCAACACATGTCATCTTCGTAGTGAAATATGCTCATTTATGTTTTTCTTTCTTGTTTTAAGTAACAATTTTGATATCTATTTTTTTTCAAAAATTCCATATATAGGCTACCTGACACCTCCAAAGCAACCAAGGCTAGAATGGAAAAGCACGGGCAGCATAAACTAGACCAGGGTGGCTATGGAAAACTAAAATCCCAAATCGTAAGAATTAAATGATTAACTGTGGTGAATATTTATTTAACAGTTGCGAACAAATATCTTTTTTTGTTATTGGTAATTTTAATGGTGTTATGCATTGCAATTAAATATGTTCCAAACTACTGCCACCGAGGAGGACCTAAACCTTAGTTACAAGCACGGTTTTAAAAGTGTGATTGAATATCAAAGAAGCTTGGGGTAGAATCCAATCTCCCCAACCATGCAAATGCAGGTAAATAAAATGAATAAGGAAACCACAGTAGCATGATTGTAGAGTTTATTCATATTTTCTTATATCACCCTTAACTAAGTATTTATGTTTGTTTTCAAGCAAAAATGCAACAACAACAGTCAATCTAGCGGTATTCAGTAGACACCACTTCATACTAGGGAGCACATGTCCAATGATAGTGGAGAGCAGAGAACCCATTCCAGTATGCATGCTTCAGAATTAGAAATATTTACTGTGATTGTAGATATTTATTTCCTGACTTATACTTATATATTATCTTCTTTAAATGGAAGAGCATGTAGCTCATGAGGGTGAACTGCGAGAGGATCCAAGTGGACAAGAAATTAATGCACCAACTATCACAACTACACAGACAGGTAAAGAGCAATATTGTTATGTTAATTAAAATAATAAAATAGTTATTTCAATTATATTTCAACATATCGATATGTTCATTTTCGTTGTTGCAGTTCACGCCCCTGCACAGCTGCCTCCACGCCCTTCTTAGCGACGTACCAGAAGTATGGTACATGAGCGCATGGAAACACAAACAATAGAAGGACATGGCGTAGGAAATACAATGTCAAAGGATGATAATGATACCCCAATCGTCAATTTTATGAATGTAAAAAAACATAAATCAAATAAAAACTAGATGTATAAATTCATGACTTGTATTTGGATGATTATCGATGTTGCTAGTATGAAACATTGTTTATATGAATTACAACATTATGCTTCAATGTTTATATGTTCATATGTTTTGATGACTAGCCTAGTTATGCATGAATGTCTATATGTTTTCTATATAAACAAAAACATTTGTTGGGTATGGGGAATTGAGAGCGATGTGAGGGGGGGGAGGGGCCATATGAGGTTCCACCTTCACGTGGTTGGCCATGTTCAATAGAGAATAACCTATTCTTTAAACAAAGATAAGCTCAATAAGGTATGCAACCACTTAAGTTTTTTCTAGAGTATTTTACATAACTAAATGTCTGTGTATTTGCTTATATATTATTTACTCATATACAGAATTTGTCTTTTATGATTTATGCAGGTCTTGGTGATGGAAATGCATCTCGTGGACAACTCTTATCAAGTTGTATGGGATAATGGATCTGGCGAAAGGACAATGATAAGGTAAGGGCTTTGACGTGTTTTTTAAAGTATAGAACTCAATGTAGAACTTATGGAGACATAGAAATGTAAAAATGCAATTTTGATTATTGTTAAGATATTCATATTTTCTAGGACATTACTAGCATCAAATTAATGTATGAGACCCCTATTTTTGTACAATGCATAGAGGGTTTATTCATTGTCTCACAAACAAGCGGGTCGCATACATCAATTTGGTCTCTCGCTAGGTTGTGACCTATCAGTATATTTTTGAGATATAAGTAATTTTATAAGTCGATGTGCAATAATATATAAACACATAAACATATTTTGATCAACCGTTGAAATATTGCACCTAAAAATATACTTTGGCATGTTTCTAGGACCATTTATCTCCCCATGTATATTTTGATCCTTTTAGGGGCCAAAGGGTAATGCTTAACTTATCTTCCTTGATTTTTATCTTATTGGTTATTCATAGGTGAAAAATGTAAAAGGATTATTAGTCTCAGTCAACTCAAGGAGATTTTGTTTGTTCAAATAATATCAAACCAAAAAATTTGACATGAGTTGAGCACTCTAAAAATCACCATGTTGAACTTTCTAATTTCTCAATTCAAAGAAAATGAGATGAATGATTGATGGGTCACCAAATGATGGGATCTTGAGGTCCATATTATAGTTGATATGGCCTTTTTGTGGACTAAAGCCTACAATACTTGTAAAAATAATATGGTGAATATGAAACATCTTGGGTTATGTATATTGAATTTTACAAGTAATTGAGTTGATGAGTTTATGTGATATACGTTGGCTTAATTTTTATTTTTTATGCATTCTTGAGGTTTTGATCTAATGATTGGTACAAGATCCCATAGAGGATAAGGGATATGAGGAGGAGGAATATCCCCCATAAGAATAACCTATCCCTAAACCAACACCCCCTTATCCTAAAAGAATAGAAGCTAGTAATACTTACACAAACCCAGAGGATTACCTCTTAGGTGAACTCAAAAACCTATGTGTCAAAATCCCTCTCCTCTAGGATATTAAGGATGTTCTTATCTACAACAAATTCATAAAATAAGAATACATTAAGAAGCTAGGAAGGAAGAGGAAAGATTCTCCTACAATCAATGTGATAGGACAATTTGCAAATATTATGCTAGGAAAAATATTTGTTCCTATATACTTATATCTAAGGATCCCTATTGTAGATATCTACATAAAAAAATATCTGATTTTGAATACTTTAGTAGACATAGGGGAATATATCAATGCTATGACAAAGGAAACTATGCTTAGACTAGACCTTAGATAACTATTGAGACACACACTTACTATAGTACACCAACTATCAGATAGATCAACTATTAAACTGAAGGAGTCTTAGAGGATATAATAATTTCCATTGAATCGTGGCAGTACCCAATATATTTTATTGTACTTCAAACAAAATCCAAACTAAATGGGTTTCCCCTCATCTTGGGAAGGCCCTAGCTAGCTAAAACTGATGCATATATTAGTTGTAGGGTAGGAACCATGACTATCACAAATGGTCAATAACAAATTAAACTTGTCCTCTGCCCCCCTAACAAGCCTCTCATTGACACTAAAATACCTATGTGGGTAGGACAAGAAGAAGGAGAAGAAACATTTTAGACAACAATTATACCCAAGGAATGAAGTTAAGGTAGTTGGGGGCAGAAGTTAGTGCATGTACAAGTATACAAATCTCATAATTTTAACTCGAGGGCATACATTTAGCACATTTTAATTATTTTTTCTTTTTTGCAAAGGCACATGCAAGTTTCCTTAAGGAAACTCATGGGTAATCCTACGAGATGCAGTAGAACAATTCACGAGCATGTAATAATCTTAGAAGAAATCAAACTTTGGAGAAATGAAAACTTGCTCAATGATCAATAACTATCCAACAATATGCATATGGGTAAAGGTGACCCAAATACGTCATAACAATAGGCCAATGACAATAATTTTGAAATCAAATAATATCAAACCAAAACATTTGAGACGAGTTGAGAACTCTAAAAATCACCACGTTGAACTTTCTAATTTCCCAATTCAAAGAGTATGAGATGAATGGTCAGTGGATCACCAAATGATGGGATCTTGAGGCCCATATTGTAGTTGATATGGCCTTTTTGTGGACTAATGCCTACAATACTTGTAAAAATAATATGGTGAATATGAAACATCTTGGGTTATGCATATTGAATTTTACGAGTAATTGAGTTGATGAGTTTATGTGATATACGTTGGCTTAATTTTTATTTTTTATGAATTTATGCATGCTTGAGGTTTTGATCTAATGATTGGTACAAGAGCCCATAGAGTATAAGGGATATGAGGCGGAGGAATATCCCCTGTAAGAACAAACTATCCCTAAACCAACACTACCTTATCCTAAAAGGATAGAAGCTAGTAATACTTACACAAACCCAGAGGATTACCTCTTAGGTGAACTCAAAAATCTATGTGTCGAAATCCCTCTCCTCTAGGATATTAAGGATGTTCTTATCTACAACAAATTCATAAAATAAGAATGCATTAAGAAGCTAGGAAGGAAAAGGAAATATTCTCCTACAATCAATGTGATAGGACAACTTGCAAATCTTATGCTAGGAAAAATATTTGTTCCTATATACTTATATCTAAGGATCCCTATTGTAGATATCTACATCCAAAAATATATGATTTTGAATACTCTAATAGACCTAGGGGAATATATCAATTTTATGACAAAGGAAACTATGCTTAGACTAGACCTTAGATAACTATTGAGACACGCACTTACTATAGTACACCATCTATCAGATAGATCAACTATTAAACTGAAGGATTCTTAGAGGATGTAATAATTTCCATTGAATCATGGTGGTAGCCAATATATTTGATTGTACTTCAAACAAAATACAAACTAAATGGGTTTCCCCTCATCTTGGGAAGGCCCTGGCTAGCCAAAACTGATGCATATATTAGTTGTAGGGTAGAAACCATGACCATCACAAATGGTCAATAACAAAATAAACTTGTCCTCTACCCCCCTAACAAGCCTCTCGTTGACAAGAAGAAGGAGAAGAAACATTTGAGACAACAAGTATACCCAAGGAATGAAGTTAAGGTAGTTGGGGGCAGAAGTTAGGGCATGTACAAGTATACAAATCTCATAATTTTAACTCGAGGGCATACATTTAGCACATTTTAATTATTTTTTCTTTTTTTCAAAGGCACATGCAAGTTTCCTTAAGGAAACTCATGGGTAATCCTATGAGATGCAGTAGAACAATTCACGAGCATGTAATAATCTTAGAAGAAAGCAAAATTTGGAGAAATGAAAACTTGCTCAATGATCAATAACTAGCCAACAAGATTCATATGGGTAAAGGTGACCCACATACATCATAACAATAAGCCAATGACAATCATTTTCGAATCAAATAATATCAAACCAAAACATTTGAGACGAGTTGAGCACTCTAAAAATCACCATGTTGAACTTTCTAATTTCCCAATTCAAAGAGTATGAGATGAATGGTCGATGTATCACCAAATGATGGGATCTTGAGGCCCATATTGTAGTTGATATGTCCTTTTGTGGACTAAAGCCTACAATACTTGTAAAAATAATATGGTGAATATGAAACATCTTGGGTTATGCATATTGAATTTTATGAGTAATTGAGTTGATGAGTTTATGTGATATATGTTGGCTTAATTTTTATGAATTTATGAATTTATGCATGCTTGAGGTTTTGATCTAATGATTGGTACAAGTAGGTCAAAAGGGTGGTCTCCATCAAATTCCACATGAGAGAAGAGGGGGATTATTCCCCCTCTCTAATCTCTAAGGGACACAAACATTCAAAGAACTCAAGTCACTCAATAAGACAAATGCTCATTTGATTTGTTGATTGAGGGAATTTGAATTAAGGAGGGAAATTTGTCCCTTGAAACAAGGATCCTTGATTCTAGGGATTATAGAGACAAGTTCCCTTCAATCAAGGATTGATTGAAGGGTTAGTTGTGATATTTTATTATAAGTAAGAGATAGGATGAAGTCAAGTATATTCTAGTTTGTCTTTGGAATAATACTTTCATAATTATGATAGTGAATTCAAATTGTAGAGGACATACTGTTGTCATGAGTTAAATTTCTTAATAAGGAGACTACATTTTCGAGAACTTATGGTTTCACCAAGGGTTCTTGTAGATACCTTGAGTAGGTCCCACTCAAGGGAATGAAAAGAACCCTCTTTTCCATGATATTTTCATTTCTATAGTAGTTTACAAGTTCATGTAGTAGTTTCATGCAAGTTATTACAATAGTTTTATTTGCTTCATGTCATTTTATTTCAAGCCATTTTAATTCTGCAATTTTACTTTCTATGTATTGTATTTCCAGTTCTTTGATTTAATGGTGTTCATTATCTCAGTTAATATTATTAAATCTGAAATAATCACCAGTTTCCATTATTAGTAGGTTAGATGATCTTGTGTTCCTCACAAAGAATAGTGATACTCACTCTCTTCATCCCCTACTTTTGACTTAGGACATAGGAGTTTAGGTCATCGGCCTAACTGAGTGAAGATTTAAAGATAAGGGAATAAGATTGAGCATCTTTCCTTCTACATTCTTAGTTTTAGCATCACATCATTTTCTAGTTTCTAGATAATACAGATAAGCAGCTTGAATTGGTCCTTTAAATTAACCTAATGTATAGGATGATGAAGAGGTAATTGCACCTATGACACATTATCTTATTATATTCATATAACTTCATGGAATCAATCATGTAGCATCCCTCTAAGTCACCCTATAAACTCTACTACTTTTGATAAGAAAAGGGAGTGAAGGTCATGAGAAAAACCACTTAAAATCATTTTTTTTAAACCTACAGAAGTCGTCGCTATAGCGACGTATGTTTGTCTCAAGCCATTGGTGGGTTTTCTACAATGCCACATGACTTCGTCTCTATTGACACGCATTGTCATCGCTATAGTGACACATGTTTGCCGCAAGAAGGTATAAATCTCTTCTTCTTGCCATGAACTTGTGTCCCTATAGTGACGAACGTTCGTGGAAAGAAGTTAAATATTTTCTATGGGATTACATCTTTCCAACGTATGTTTGTCGGTCTACTGACGATAGTTTGTAGTAATTACGATGATGTGAACAAAAAATATTAGCATAAAATATTTAGGATGATGACATGTGGCGGCCTGATTTTGTCGTTGTTTCCACGAATAATCTTAGTGCATGGATATAGCAACGTAAAAATTTCCACGAAAAATATTGTTTGGCTTTGTGGAAAGTGTGACAGATATATGTGCCAATAGCAACGAAAAACCGTGGCAAATTTTGTCATATGTAGTAGTGGGCCAATCAGGTAAGCCTGTTGTCGAAGGCGAGGAAAACTACGATTAAGGCATGCAAGATCCAAGGTACTAATTGGTTTCTAAGTCTAATTCATGGACGATGTGTTGAAGTCAACGGGAAAAAACTCGTCGAAGAAATTCCTTAATGTATCCTTCATCATCGACACGAAACTGACACAAGATAATGATGTATGATGATAGAGAAAATGTGGAAAAACTAACACGGGTATGAATACTACAGAATGATTGTAAGGATGATACTTCCCTTGAACATTGTGCGGCATGAAAATCATGAAAATTGACTTGGAAACATTGACTCAATGAGGAAAGGATCCAAACATAATGTGACGATCACAGACCAAAACATAGTGTGACCACAAGGAATTTTCGACTGGAACAAAAAAGTATGATGAAACTGTTCAAATGGGTTGAAGGAGTATAATTAGTCATGGAAATTGGTATGACTCAGAGACCAACGGATTACCCAACTGTATGACATAATGTAGAAAAGTGCCATGTTCAAGGGCAAAAAAAAAGAGCTTCCATAAAAGTTTTCAAGACTTGACCCACTTCCCAATTTCCCCCCCATCTAGATAGATGAGTAACTCTTTCTTTTTTAATGAGCTTGAGGAGGATAACAGGTGCTTGGTATAAGCTCATACTTCAAACGAGTCCTTCAGAGTATTTTTAACGAACCCTAGGAAGGAGTGGTTCGGTCCCAGATAGGCCTTTCAATGTATGTTTTACGAGTCCAAAGAAAGTAAACTTGGTGGTTTTTCAGGTTTATAGAGTTTGAAAACACTTAAAGGAAACTCCCAGATGGAATTTTTCATAAGTTTAGTCTCCCAAGCCCAAAAAAGTATAAAATAACACTTAGGAGAACTCTCCTAACCAGATGCTCAGGGTGTTCCTTTTTCATAAAGTAGTATGATGAGACTGAAAAAGAGATAAACTACTGCTCAACAAACATGATTTCTAATTCACTTTAATGAGTGTGAAAGACAACAATATCGCTCAACAATCTTTTCATGTTTAGAGAGTCTGAAAAAATCTTAAAGGAAACTCCAGGGGGTTCCTTTTTTGTATAACCTTTACGAGTCTGAAAAAGTGATAAAAGTATACTTAGACACATTCTCATGTATTTATGAGCACGAGAAAGAACAAAGACTAAGCTCATAATTGGTTTCATTTTTACACAAGCTTGAAACAAAATTAAACTATGCTTGTAATTTCCCAACATAATTTCCAAAGGTTTTGAGGGATACCCATGGGTGGTTGGTACTATGCCCCTAGATTGAGAAGCTAGCGGCTTAACTCCAGAATGATAATCAAAGGCTAGAGACATGCCCCCCCAAGCTTTGTTTCATTTTCCAACTTTGAGGTTGTCACCAATTTCTTTACCAGATGAAGAAAAAGGATAAGGGTAGACGAAATGAAGGTTCAAAAACGAGACCTAGTTAAAGACTTGACTCAATAGGAAAGCCAATTGTTTCATTTTTTAATGAGATTGACACATGAAAAGAACTATGCTCATAGGCGAGTTTCATTTTCTAGATTTATGTTTCATTTTTTTTCACGAGATTTCCATAGAGAAGCAAAAATATGCTTGTAGCTTTTGTTTAATTTTTTAACGAGATTTCCACAGAGAAGCAAAACTATGCTTGTAACCTCTATTTCATTTTTAAATGAGCTTTCGACAGAGAATAAAAACTATGTGTGTAACCTCTCCTTGATCATGTCTTCAAAGAGGAAAATTCTCTAGAAGGAATACATGTCAAGGGACAAACATCAGCCATGGCTTTCGGGAGATATTCGCTAGATGGAAGAAAAACACTTTGGAAGGAATACATGTCGACGACCTCGATAAGGGTAGGGATCTTTGGCTATAATAGTCCTATCGAAGAGATGACCATGTCAACTACCAGATCTAAGTCAAGAGAAGGGAGAGATTCCCTCTAGTTCTGAGTTGAGCGCATGGGACATGTCATTACATAATTGACCTACGGTGGGGTGAACATCACTGGCATGTACAGATCGTCCAAGGAAGGCGAATGGTTGACCATCAAAGGAGGGTCGATGAATGAAATTTGGTCGATCGTTACTGTGTTTCCATTGTGAGGGAAACATATCACTCGAAACAAAGTGGACATAAAATATCTCATAACATAGATATAGTCTCACCCGAGGAGCAAGTTAAAGTCCAAGGGGTTGTGAACTACCATCACATTGACATAGACCATTTTTCCTCCCAAAGTAATCAGAAACTAAGGAAGGATCCCTAAAGGTTGACTAACTCTTTCGTCAAAGGTCAAAATATTATGAGTCATGGCCGCAAGTTGCGAGGAACCAAAATCTTGTCAAGCATTCATGGATAAGACGCTAACATAAGCACCTTTGTCTATTATAGTGTTAGGAATATTCCTATCACAAACTTGCATGGTGATTAGGAAAGGAACATAAGAAGGAAGATGTGGTTCTGTCAAATGATTCCAATCAATAGAAATCATATGAGTGCTTGGAGGGGGTGTCATCGGGACGGGCGGAGTGCCCCCTTGTCTGAGTGAATCAATATTAACGAGGTAGACCTTAGTGACATCCTCACTCTTTGAATGAGGAGTGGGATCGACCGATGATGGACTCGGAGTAACCACTTGCGCTTCACTCCTTTAGGGATGAGTGGGATCGATCGATGATGGATTCAGATCGACCACTTTGGGTTCACTCTTTATATGAAGAGTGGGACTGATCGATGATGGAATTGGATCAATCACTTTGGAAACATTCCTTAATGGAGAAGTGGGATCGATCGATGATGGAATTGGATCGACCACTTTGGGTTCACTCTTTAGATGAAGAGTGGGGTTGTTCGATGACGGTACTGGATCAACTACTTGGGTTACTGGTTCAACTAAGGATGAAACCAGATTGACCACCTGATCAACCAAAATAACCGAGGATGGAAATGGATTGACCAGTCCATAAACTAATGACAACTTGGGAGAGATCTTACGATAACCAATTGGAATTTGAATATTTTCCAAAAGATAAGAAGCCTCATCCATACGAGGGAAAAGGTGAGAGTGATGATCACCTTTGCATAACATACAAGGAAATTTGACGGTTTTATTCTTCTTATTAACCTTAATGTCATTAGTTGATGGGGTGTCACCAACATGTCCAACAGAGGCTGACAGCATGGAAGACCACATTTCTAAGACCTTTGGGAGACCAGAAAAAACCCTCAAAAAGTGGTCACCCTTACAAATCCTACAAGGTAATTTGGATTTAGGATTCTTCATTTTAGACTTGTCGACTTTATCAACACTCTCAGTATGATTAACAGTATTTGGTTGCTCAGATCCAACATGACCTGGTGTGGTTGAAGACTTGGTCTCTTTCTGATTCTTCTTCTTCTCCTCCTTTTGTTTCTTCTTCTTCTTATGAAATGTTGTTGTGTGCATGAGATTTATAACTATTGTTGTCATTTTTTTGCATTCACTAGCCATCCCCTCTAATCATATGGTATGCACTTTGATGACTTAGTGAGGACCTAACTATGGATCATTTGATCCAAATTTTGATATGGTTATTCATGTTAATTATGTATCTAGTGATCATGCGAACAATAGTGCCCTCGAAGAGACACCATAAATTCATCCCCAGTGTGTATTATGAGGTATTAAAAACAACCATGATGAAATTCATGTTGACATTTTGGTTTTAAAGTGAGAGGTTTCTTGTTATGGGTATAGTCAACACACATTCCTGGGATACTTTGTTGGTCACATTCAACTAAAGGCCATGATTTGTGCCTTCATGAAGGAGGCATGAGAGGCACATTGATGGCATTAATAGGGTACTAGGACCTTGACTAAAGTATTTTCCTATTTTATTTTCTTAGATAGTCTACATGTGAAGCCATCACTTCTTTCATTCCTTGGATTTAGTAGGAATACACTTCTTGTGTTCTTATGCTAGTTCAGGGACTTAATGGACAAGAAAAGTGCAAAACTATTTTAGGACATGTGGGGTATATTTTCTAGGCACACTTATTCAATTTTTGTTATTCCTCAAACATATGTATAAGCCATGGATGAAAAAGGTTATTTAACCTTTCTCTCATAAGACGGTTTTCCATAAAGTCAACTTTTCTAAAGACATTAAAGAGTTTATGTTGGTCTTGGTAGGAGATAAATGTTTAAGAGTAATATTAGGTACATTAAGACATGTAATCATTATTTTGGATCCCAAATCCCATACCATAAGATTTGAGCTTCTCTATTGATTGATTGACCTAACCCACCTCATTACCAAGAAAACTAGGCACCTCAACCTTCTTAATCTCAAAAAACCATGTACTATAATAATGATGTTGAAGATGGATGTTTTCAAGTGATTCAAAATAATTACTAGGTAAATAAGGTTGTGATTTACCAAAAGGATTAGTCCAACCATCAAATTATACCATTCTTTATATGAGAAATACTATGGCCTCTATTTTGGTGAAGGACCCTATGTGACCCTCCCAAAATATTTCCACTAGTAATAGGAGGGCGCACTCCTTAATGCCCCTCTAGAACTCATAGGATTCTTTATACCTTGAGGAGGTTCACAAGAAACCCAAAAATTTTCACTATCCATGGCTATGATGCTTATGTCCTCCAAGCCCCATCAACCTTAAACTCCTTCAATGTTTTGGCCAAGCTATGTGATAATTTCTCTTTGGATAATATGGATTCTATTGTTAATATTTTGTGACGTGGAATTGTGCTCTATTGGACCTAGGGTTCTCTATTCTTATGTTTTTCCCTACTTATTTAACATGTCCATGGCTAGAGGGGGAGCTCAACTCCCTTCTACAATGATTCTTTGATTGGTGGCTCACGTCATCCAATCACGCACATTTCTTCAGCCAATAAAAATGACAAACAAACAACTTTGAAAGTTGCAACTACGTCTGAAAGATCTGATCCTCTACCTGGATTTGTCTCTACTGCTACGGGGAAACAATCAAAAGCCAAAAAATCCAAGGAAAAGGATGTTGACTTCCTAAGACCGATACAATTCCATAATATGAAATCAGATCCACAAAAATCGGGCAAAATATTCAGTTTATGATAGACCATGTTGTAATAGGAAATTTTATGGGTATTTGGACCTCAGAAAAGGCTCTTGAAAGATGGATCCAAACCCAGTGGAAATAGAAAGGAGATATCACACTCAAACTGGGTTCAAAAGGATTCTTCACCGCCATACTCACCAGCCTCGAGGATAAATACTGAGTGTTTGAAAATGGCCCTTATTTCTTCAATTCAGATGGTTTATTTATGTTTCCCTGGACTGAGAAATTTACTCCAAAACAAGAGGATTTTATGCTCGCCCTAGTCTGGATTATTTTATATTCCCTGCCTTCTGAGTTCTAAGAAGAGGAAATCTTTGAAGGGATAGGAAACGCCTTAGGATCCTTCTTTAAAATCTCATAGGTCACAAAGAAAGCTTGATATAACTCATATGCCATAATCTGTGCCTACCTAAATGTCTCCAACACTCTCCCTGACTCAATATGCCTATGGTATCATGACTTAGAATGGATCCAGTCTCTTGACTACGAACACATTCCTTTCCATTGCAGTAAGTACCACGAGCATGGTCATCTCTTCCAATATTTTCCTCTCAACCATTAACAAGCTCCTGAAAAAAACCATCAATCTAAATATGAGGAGGGTTTTGAAAAAGTTAACACAAGACGATGAAATAATAGAAAATAGGCCCCTCCACCAGAGCAACCAAAAATACCCACCACCAACAAATTCAACATTATTTAGACTTCCCAAGAGGAAATCCAACAAGTCCATCCCTTTGATTCAATACCCCAACCTCACATACTGAAGGCTCCTATGTTAGAAAAAATCCAAGAAGAGCAACTAAAGTGAAGAAAAATTTCAGACCAAAATTCTACAGATCCAAAGGACTCGGACACAGAAATGCAACAAGAAGGGGAGAATAAAGGTGACTCAGAAGACTGCAAAGATATGGATTTGAATGACCTTGACCTTTAGACTTTGGCGATGGATTGGAGACAACATGACCCAAACTCCATACTAGAACGACAGATCCATATGGTTCAAGAAACTATAGTTCGCAACAAAATCCGACAAACCCAACACTCAAAAGGTAATCCTTATTCCTCCTTTGTCCAACTAGGTGTCAAAACTAATGCCTCCAAAGAAGATGCTAAATATTCTAAGGAGGAAAAGAAAAGAGGTTGAAAATCCAACAAACAACTTCTACAAGATTTGGGGGAAATGCTAGTTAACTCTAGAAGAGTATCCCAAGTGATGGATTCCTACCCTCTCAACTCCCAAAGTTCTCCATGAAGCTCATCACATAGAGCATAAGAGGTCTTAATGGTCCAACCAAACATAGAATGATGAAAAAACTTGTCTCTAAAGAAAAGTCCTCCATTCTTCTCCTGCAAGAAACCAAATGCCCCAACACTACACTCACCCATTTTTCTAAAACATTCTTGAAGAAATCGTAATCCATAGCCATTGATACAATAGGCACATCCGGTGGGTTGGTTATCATATGTAGCCCAACTGCAATCTCTTTAACCACCTTTTTCTCAATGCTACACTCTCTCTCAACTCACTTTCAGCTCTTGGGATCTTCTTCCTCTACTTGCATCACTAATGTCTATGGCCCTGCTGCAATTCCTGCCAAATACTCTTTTCTTGATTCCATTCAAAGTCTTAAAGCTCTTATGGGAGACAACCACTAGATTATTAGAGAATATTTCAATCCTATCACCTCTCTAGATGAAAAAAGAGGAGGCACCCATCGCCTTGGCCAATCCTCCACTCATTTCAAATACCTTATATCCAATCTTAATCTTATTGAATTTCCCTTTTCCAATGACTCCTTCACTTAGAACAACCGCAGATCTGGGATCTACCAAATCACCTCCAAGCTTGATCGCTTTCTCATCTCAGTTTCTCTTCCTCTCCTAGGATTTCACATCTCCCCTTCCATTCTCCTCTTTCCGAGCTTCGGCCATTGGCCCATTATGCTTGACCTTCTTATACCCTCCACTAATTCTACTAAGCCTTTCCATTTTGAATCATTTTAGATATATCATCCTTCCTTTATGGATAATATCAACTCTTCATGGTAGGAAACACAAAATTTTCAAGGAATTTCAATGCATCGCTTTCAACAAAGGCTAAAATACATCAAGGCCAAGCTCAAAAATGGAATAAAGAGATTTTTGGAGACATATTCAAAGAAAAACAGGATTTGAAAAACAGAATGCAACAACTTCAATAACAAATCATAGAGCAAGGTCACATTGAGGAAAGCAACAAGGAAGAGTTAAATCTTCAAAAATAAATTGATGCCAGGGACAAACAAGTTGAAACATCCTGGAAGTAGAAATCAAGAGTTCAATGGTTAAAAGAAGGTGACATTGTAACACCCTGTTTCCCCCAGTCTATAAAAATAACTATATTTGCCAAGAACTATGGCAAACTCAAAGATGTGAATGTTTGATTTGACGGACCTTTGCATAAAAGGTCGATGAATGTAAATTATGTTATGAACATGTGTTGCATGACTGCTGGGAGGGGAGTGTGCTAAAAGAGACCATGATGGATAATGAGAGGTGGTGGAAGGGACCTGGAATGGTTGCGTTAACTTCCACCGAGCCAGTACCGTACTGGTTTTTATTTGCTCAAAAACCAAAACATCTCTCTGACCCTGGAATGGATTTCCCGTCAGATTTGTAGGTGGGGAGGCTCCTCAAGAGTTAATGAGAGGATGGGGGTGAATCGCCATCCGTAACTGCTCTCAGACCTGACCACGGATGGCAAAAATCGCACCACATGCAATCTTGCAGAGAAAAAGGTTGAGAGAATTGTGTGGTAGGGCGCAGAAAAGGGAGAGTAGCGCGTGCGACAGGGATCGTGGAAGAGAACTGGAGAAAACCCTAGAAACGCAGAGAGTTATGAATATCAGAAGAAGGAGAGTAACCTTCATCCTGGATTATTTTTCTGAATATCAGGAGAAGGAGAGTAACCTTCATCCCGTATTATTTTTTTGTATCAGGAGAAGGAGAGTAACCTTCATCCTTGACTTCCGTTGAGCTGGAAGTAGGAGGCTGAACCTCAAAGCATCGTGGTCTCGCTCGGGGGTGGCTAGTGGTAAATCCGTTTGGAGTCACTGAGCCTACAATTGGGTGGAAACGAGCACCCCTCACAGTAGTTGCATCACACCGGTGGATCTGATAAGTGTTTTGTGCCTTGTATTTCGAATTGAATATCATGAATACATGCTTATGTTTATATGCCCATAATAATTTCTGTGTGGAATGATTGCCTGGTGTTTTAAACTGGAAATAATGGATGCATGTGTATGCTTATATGTCATCAATGGTTTCTGTACAAATGGTTAAGTCTGGGGCATGAGTTCGCTCCACCGAGAATCGTCTTGTTTGCTTGACTCTCGTAATATTCTGGGAAGGCCCCTCGAGAGTACTCTTCCCCGGGAATTACCCCATAAACCTTGGAACCATACCGAACCTTTACCCAGAGACTCGACTAAGATCAGGGACGATCGCCCAAGAATCATCTAAAGTTTCATGTGATCCGGGTCTGGAAACCTTATGCAAGAAAGAGTAGCTATCTAAGGTCTCGGAGGGAGTTTGAAGCTCCGAGAGGTTGAATTTCGTGATTCAAGATCAGAAGGGATAGCGAATCCCATTATAGAAAGAGAGAATACCCTATCGTTAGGTAGACGAATGGTCGGAAGCCTTTCGTAAATACCCCAGATCTGTCAAGACTGATGGATCTGAAGAAGGAGCACAGGCGTTAACACCTTGACCCTTTCAGCCTTCGCAAGTAGTGATGGGATCCAGGACCACAAATCCAAGGATCTGACGGAGCCCTATTGACCATCGATCTTAGCCTTTGCATAGGCAGGAGAGTAGAATTTCGCTGACTCGTGACTTGGCGTGGTCAAGGGTAGGACTGCACGAACTCACAATTCACGATATCGCGACGTGATCATGGTCGTTGGATCTAGGCCATGGGAGAACCGTGGGATCAGAACTTTCATGGTTATCACCTATTAAGGGTTCAGAACTTGAGAGAGTTTCTTTTCGACTGTAGAAGTCGCGAAGTGTCGAGTGCCGAAGGCTCATGCGAACACGTGGCACATCCGTTAGATGGGGACCGCGTGGTTGACAAGTGGCATAACAACAAGTGCCCAGAGAAAGGTGGGAGCGAGTGATGGACACATGTCGCCTGGGAAAGAGTCAACCCATTGTTGACTTATCGTATCTCGGAAATTCACGAAGGAGGAGCCCGAGGGCTCAACACTCCAACTCGTGAAATCGCGAGATGCAAGTAGCGCTAGTATTTAGTGGTGGGTGACTGGTGGTGGACACTTGTCACCTGAGAAAGAGTCAACTCATTGTTGACTTATCGTGGCTCGGGGTTTCACGGGATGAAGAAGCTACACCTTGATTGCTAAGGCCGCGAAATGCCGAGAGCCGAGGTCTTGTGCGACGGGCGACAGTGGCACAACTCGTGAGCATAGTACAGCGGAGGAGACAAGTGGCGTGTGCACGTCGCTTTGGCTGAGTCCACGTAACATTGTCCTCTCTCATCTTGGGATTTCGCAAAGGAGGAGCACGAGGGCTCAACACCTCTACTAGCAAAGTTGTGAGTGGTGCTAGTGTTTTTCCTAGCCTACGGTTACATGTAGCAGGCGCTAGTGAGGAGGGAGCCATACCCGTGTCGTATCTTGGGTATCGGTGTTTGGAGAAAGGGGAGTCGAGAGTCTTGACTCCCAATTCGCGAGTTCCGAAAAGCGCTTGCGCTAAGGCCAAGTTGTGGTCGTTTGGAGGAGGATAAGGGAAGGGAGGCTCTGTGCTAGGCCCCATAGAAGTCTCGGGGATTCTGTCTCTCAAAGAAAAATACGAAAAATCTAGGTTGTCGTAGTGGGTGTGTGACAAACATAAACACCAAATTCTTTCACAGGTCAACTATACAAAGGTGACAAATCAACAGAATAACCTATCTAAAAGATGAACATGGGAACAAGATTACAACCCATATCAATATAGAACACACTCTTGTTACCTACTTCAAAGAGTCTTTAACAGAAACCAAAAAGGATCGATTATCAATTATCCAATTAATAACAAAAAACATCCCTAAAGTGGTTTTTGAGGAGCATAATGAAGCTCTTTTAAGGTAAATCACTATGGAGGAACTTGAACAAACCATCATGGATATGCCAAAAGGAAAATCTCTTGGTCTTGACGGGTTCATAGCAAATTTATTTCAATCCTATTGGTATATTATAAAGAAAGAGGTATTGGAGCTTATGGAAGAATCTTGCAACTTCTTAAACATTCTCTCGTCCCTTAATGCTACATTTCTATCATTAATTACCAAGGAGAAAAAATATGAGGACCCAAGCAAATTCAGACCCATATATCTGTGCAACATAGTTTAAAAAAATCATCACTAAAGTCATTTCTAATTGTCTCAAGCCCATCCTCCCTCATCTCGTCTCTCCAGAACAATCAGGATATGTGGAGGGACATCAAATTTTAGACAACATAGTATTAAGCCATGAAATGATTCACTCTTTGAAATTTTCCAAAAAATCAGGAATGCTTATCAAATTGGACATGTCAAAATAATTTGACAAGCTCAGCTGGAAATATATCCATCAAATGCTTCTTTCCTTTGGCTTTTCCACTTCTTGGGTAAACTGGATCTTAGCCCTTATTTCCTCTTCGTTCTTATCAATTCTGATTAATGGCACTCCTTCAGCCACCTTTTCACCTTCGAGAGGAATTAGACAAGGTGACCCCCTTTCACCTTTTCTTTTTATCCTAATGGAGGAAGGGCTTGGCAGAACAATCAAAGCGACAGTTGCAGAAAAAATCATCAAATGGATATGTCTTCTGAAATATTCTTAGTTGCAAAAGTTGGAAAAACTCTTCTATTTTTGGTGTTGGACTTTCGTCAAACACTTTGCACGCTTCTGTATTTACTGTTGTAGGTGAAATTTAAATGGACAACAGTTTGTCTCTTTGTTTTGTTTGTTGTTAGGTTGGTTTCCTAACCCCTTATGCCTCCCCAATGAAGTACCAAGTGTGTTATTTGGATATTAAACAAAACCCATAAAATGAT
>JASDQU010101404.1:590109-612699 GCA_032191745.1 Picea mariana | reverse complement strand
ATGATCACTGAAAATCCCTCAAAGGCTTCGGTGGTAATGCCCTTCCGCTCTACCAATGAAGCATCGATAAAATTGTGAGATGCCCCACCATCCACCAACACCGTCACTCTGTGTCCCTGTGCTCCTCCCCTCATCCTGAAGGTATGAAACCAGGGGATCCCTGAGAGTGATTCTATAGTCCTATGTTTTTACATCGATGTCTGCTCTGCTTCTGCCATCGGTAGATCCTCCTCCTATCCCTGTTCTCTTATCTCCTCATCCTCCCCACTATCTGAGAAAACCTCTATGTAGTGTGCCTTGGCCTTGCCTGCACACCTGTGACCTGGTACCCATGGTTCCTGGCAACTGAAACACAGCTTCTTCCTCCTTAGATCCTGCCTGGTAGCATCATCCATCCTGTTCCTGCCTGTCCAATCCCTCTGTGACTGTCCTGCCCAGTCTCTCTGCTGTTGTCCTGTGCCATCCCTCTGTGGTGTTTCCCTGTCATTGAACTTCGTGGGGAAGTTCGGTCTCGGGGTGAACTTGGGCTTGGGTACTGACTCCTATAGGTCTCTAGCCCTGCTAACTGCATCCTGTAGCGAAGTAGGCTTGTAAGCCTTCACCCATCCTCGAAGTGGCTCAGTTAGCCCCTCTGTGAACAGCATCACCAATCGGGCCTCGGAGATATCGGTGACCATCACTGATATCCTCTGGAAATCTGATATAAAGGCCTCTGCCGAACCAGTTTGTTTTAACTGTGCCAAGTCTCTGAAGGACAACTTAGGATCTCTCCTATCAAATCTATGCACCAGTCTCCTTGTAAACTCAACATAGGTGACAATATAGGCATGTCCCAAAGTGGACATCCCGTGGTACCACCAGTCCTGTGCCTCACCCTCCAAGTGCAATGTTGCCAACTTAATGGCATCGGTCTCCGCCATGGGGTTCAGCTGGAAGTAGGTGTCAAGCTTCTGCACCCAAGCTCGTGCAGTGCACTTAGACATCCCATCGAAGTATGGTAAGGTGAGCTTGCCCACTATGCGCTGTAACTCGTAGCTCTATGTGGGACCCCTATTGAAGAACCTTGGCCTGCTTCTCCCCTTGAAGCTACAAAACTCAGCAAAAGTCATAGCTTCTTTCAATTCTGCATCCATGGCCTTATACTCCTAGAAATAGGCTGCTAATGGCTCGTCCTGCTCTACTTGCCCTCCTGTACCTGTCTCCGGTGGTCCTAAGAACTTTGGCATGGTAGACCTAGGAATCTCACTATAGTCGTGAGGGCGGTTCTGAGGGTTGGTCCTGTAAGTGATCACCTCAATATGAGGTTTGTGTGTGTTTCCCCCTTCTTCCATATGCCCTCTCTTGCTGCTCTCCCCCCTTTCTTCACCATGCTTACTCCCTAGAGCATAACCTGTGATTCTTCCCATGAACTCTCGGGTCTCTCTCTGGCCCTCTACAATATCCTGTAAGGCTTTCATAAGCCCTTTGATCAAACCATCCTCCCTGTCCTCTGTCAAATTTGCATTTTTCCCTGGAGTGCCCTCCATTTCTTCTTCTCTTCCCTCTACGCTTCTATACCTCCTGCGCCTATAAGTGATGTTCTGCAGCCCTTCCTCAGTCATCAATGTCGCCCACAACTGGCCAAGATCATGCTCTGATACCACTGAAATATCCTTAGTTGCAAAAGTTGGAAAAACTCTTCTATTTTTGGTGTTGAACTTTCGTCAAACACTTTGCACGCTTCTGTATTTACTGTTGTAGGTGAAATTTAAATGGACAACAGTTTGTCTCTTTGTTTTGTTTGTTGTTAGGTTGGTTTCCTAACCCCTTATGCCTCCCCAATGAAGTACCAAGTGTGTTATTTGGATATTAAACAAAACCCATAAAATGATAATGAAAACATTCACATATTAATGAGCAAAATAATCAATCTCAGGCTGATTTTATTGAATGTCAATGGATGAGCTTATTACAATCAAAATGGCGTAAAATACCTCTCATAGATGAGGCCAAAGACTGATAGGTGGAACTTGAACCCTCCAATCTCATCCAGCAATGAAGAAAGCGCCCCAAATCTTCCCCCACGTGTTGATACAAGGGCAACTCAGGTAATGAATGTTATGTTGTTTGGTTTGGAGTGATATGGCAGCTCCCACTCAAGGTTACGCCCCTCTATGTGTAAGATTCAGTCCAAAAGGAGAAGTCGACTAGCAGCAAGAGGAATCGACCAGCAGCTGCCCTCCTTGACACCCCACGCATTAAGTAAATCACACGCAGCCCTGTGGAAGAAGGAACACAGCCATCACAAGGGGAACACGCAGCCACCAAAATATCGACCAGCATGGATCACACTTGAAGGTCCACACTCCAGCAGAATAGCCACGTCTTTGGGGGGGTGAATGATTTAGCTACAATGGAAACACACAGCCACAAGTGGAGAATGCGCCCAGCAGAAGAAGACGCCCCCACCCTTCACATGTGCTAAAAAAAAACGCCCTTCTCTGTCCCAATCTGAAGATGAAGTTCCTCTCCGATGAATCTCTCCAAATCACAATGCCAATACCTGCAAATGAGAAGCCTGAATGGATTCTCCAATCTCACGGCTAGGGAAGATAGTTTCACTGCCGAATCCGAGCACCGGAATGGGTTTCCAGCTAAAACCCTCGCTAGCTCTTTGAGCTTCTCTCCAAACTCAATTTTTCAAATGAATAGTCAATAATCCTCTCCAACCCTCCACCGTCCTTTTTCTCTTTCACTTTTCTTTTTTCTCCATTAAAATATTCATTTAATTAATAATTGGAGAGAAATACCCTCAAAGAGGGGTTTAATATTAATAAACTCACTTTTCCTAAGTTTCACTTTATAATTCGAAAGTGACTTTACCAATATCATTTCCCTAACTCATTCGTCTAATGGTTTACGGGAAATTGTGTAAACCACCACGGTATTCTAACTGCCTAGGGGAAATGGGACATTACATCTTCATGGGGACTATGTTCCTATCACTCACTAACAATTTGGAGGTAATACTATGATGATGGGAATCTCGATTGTTCGAGAAGCAATGGAAATCAAACAGGTGCTTAATGATTTTATGGATTTCTTAGGTACTTCCATCAATCATACCAAGTCTCAAATTTTCTTTTTCAATACCTCCATTGCCATTTAGAATAATATATCTAGAATCTTAGCCTTTCAAAGAAGCACCCTGCCTTCCAAATATCTGGGAGACCCTCTTATTGATAATTCCCTAAGGAATGCCACTTGGGAAGTCTTGATATCCAAAATGGAGAACAAACTATCCAACTGGACCTTTCTCTCTTTAAACTTTCCTAGTCGTCTCACTCTTCTTAAACATGTCCTACAAGCTCTACCCCACTACCTCTTCTTAGCCCTAGCAACTCCCAAATCCATCATTAAATAAGTTCACAATCTTCAGAGATATTTTTTTTCGGGGGGAGCCAAACCAGAGAGAAAATGGTCCCTTGTCGTCTAGGATAAAATATGCATCCCAAAAATGGAAGGTGGTTTATGCCTCCGTGACTTTGATATTCTTAGTGTTGTTTCCTTTTTTTTGTGTGGGGGGGGGGTGATTTTGGTTTCGTTGGCTCCAAAACAAAATATATATTTGGGAAATGATATGGAAATGAAAATATTGCCTAGATGTGGACAATCACAATCTTATCAGGTTGGAGGGAAACAAGAACGGTTCCATAATTTGGAACATAGCTTGGAACAATAAAATTATTATTCAAAATCACAACTTCTGGGAGATCCACAATGAACATCAATGATCACACTCTCTTCTAGGATGATTCCATGCAACATAACCAAGCCTAGGGACAACTGGAAAACCTTCAAGCCCTAAAAGAGGGAACGATAGCTCACGGTAAAACAAAAATTTGGCAATACTAGGAAACAACCTTAAGAGAAATCCAATGGAGAACTTGGACTCTGGTTGAACAATGGACATAGTAGGCCATGCAAACTCAATGGGAGAACTTCTGGAATAAACTACAATATCAGAAAAGCCTAATTCATGAAGGTCCCGATAAACTTTGATGGGGACATTCTTTTAAAGGCACCTTCTCGATAAAAGAAGACTATAATTTGATAATCTACGAGCAACTTTTTGCATCATCCCCTCTATGGAAGCTAATTTGGAATCAAATACTATGTCTTAAAGTCTCGTTGTCTCTCTGGCTCCTGGTCAAAAACAAGATCCTGACATGGGATAATATTGTCAAGCGAGGCTTCATTGGACCTGCTATATGTCCCCTTTGTCACCAGGACACTGAATCTACAGAGCACTAACTCAATACCTTCCATTACACCTCAACAATTTCGGATCTCAGCTCTACCACCTTCCTAAAAACAACCAGAAATATTTCCAGTCTTACTGACACAATATTAGACTGAAACGAAATCACTTTCTCTAACCCTATTTTATCTAGATCCTGGCTTCCTTTTATGGGAAATATAGAAAGAAAGAAACCGAATAATTTTTAAAGGAAAAACCCAGAAAGCTTAAAGAATATGGGAACACATCCAAAAAGACATCAGGGAAACCATTCTCTCTGAAAAATGGACAACCAATGATTGGAAAATTTTCCCTGTTGAAGCCTTTATCTTAAAATCTCTGGGCCACCTCCTCTCTGACTTTGTTTCCTCCGTCCCTCACCCCCTTCAACCTTCCCTTCTCCTTCTTTCTGGTCTCCTCCCCCTTTAGGATTCATTAAACTTAATTTTGATGGCGCCTCCAAAGGGAACCCTAGTTAGGTTGGCTTAGGGGGAGTCTTCTGAAATCATGAGGACACCATTCTTAGAATTTTTGCAAAGGGCTTGGGAATCAATACCAATAATATTGCAGAACTCCTTGCTTTGGTCAGATGTCTAAAAATGGAAATCATGGAAAACTATATCTAGCATATGGCCAATGGTATATTTCTCTCTCAGTCGAAGTATGCAACTAATTTATTGACTCGTTTCCATATGAGTGATTGTAAGCCCTCTCCCACACCATTTCAGTCTAGTGTTAAGTTATTTGTGGAATGTACTACTCCTCTTGTTGATGCTACACTGTACCGGAAGCTTGTGGGAAATTTTATATATTTGACACAAAGCAGGCCCGATATCTCTTTTTCCGTCAGTTTGGTTTCTAGGTTCATGCAACAGCCTCATGAAAGTCATTGGCAGGAAGCCAAGATAATTTTGTGATATTTAAAAGGGGCAGTGAATTATGGTGTATTTTATTCAAGCAATGCTATAGTCTCACTTATTGGTTATACATATTATGATTGGAAAGGTGACAGTTCAGATAAACGGTCTACTGCAGGGTATCTATTTCAACTTGGTTCAAGTCCAATTTCTTGGTCCAGTAAGAAGGTGCAATACAACTTGCTTATAATCCAGTATATCACTCCAAGACAAAACATCTTGATCTTGATGCACATTATATTCGAGATCTAGTTGCAGATGGTACTATCTCTCTGGAATATTGTCCTACTGAGCAACAAGCAGATGATATCTTCACCAAATCCATGATAGAGGCAAAGTTTATACATCTTCGCTCTTTGTTGGGAATGAGGGAAGTTGTCATCAAGAGGGAGCATTAGTAATGACACCTTCCTCCATTAGTGTGGGATTTTCTTCGAGCCATTATTAAGAGGGAGTGTTGGAATATATTGTATTCCTTGAAAAGTAATAATGTCTTTGTATTATGTCGGAAGTTGTCCACAATCTCATGTAAAAGAGTATAAAACAAATATCTCATATTTATTATGGAATAGTTTACTCTTGGTAGTAATATTATATAATGAGATGATAAAAAAGAGAATTATATAATCCTGCATGCAATATGTGAGAGTAATTCTCCATATCTCTTGGTATATAATAATGCCAAGAATGTCTCTTAAGGCATAGCATGTGATGATCATCATGTGCTCTCAAGCATTCTTCTATATCAAGCATTCTTCTATATTTATATAGGATAATTGTGGAGTTGCTCTCTTGTAAGATTGAAGGAGAGAGTTTGGATATCCACCATAACTAGCAATAATTGCAAACATTCGATGAGGACATCTCACGTTATGGCATGGTTGCTTAACAACAGCAATGACATCACCACAATCATAGCTATGCAGAGACTCAATCCTCAATCTCGCACGAGGATTCAACATTTATGAATCCCCATCCCCATTCATGCGGGTTTGAAAATATTGCAAGGTCTGGCAAGAGCATTTGGATTCTTCATTCCCCTCAATTCAGTCGAGAGCATCAAAGAACTCGTCTGGTGCCTTAGATTGCTCCGTATCGAAGAGAGCTTATGCATCATCTCCTTGTTTTCCTCTAACCTCACTTACAGACCAGTCAGAATGAACTCTCCTCTCAACCAGAGACATACCAGAAGAAATCACCAAGGATATCGTCCTCCTCGTGCTCAAGTCCAGCAAGATGTCAACGATAACGTTGCTTCCTACCAAGGGCACACTACTGCAAGGGAACAACGAATCATGGAAAATCTTGAGGAAGAAGCCAGCCATGAACAATCCAGAACGTCGGATGTTGAGGTCGACGCAGAGATGATGTCGTGGATTTTAGATCATGGCTCTTCTAGAACTAGAGATACAAAGTACCTTTGTACATTTGATCTATATTGGAAAATGAATACCCTACTATGGCTTAGTTGTTAGAAGGGTTATGGCTTGCTTCAAATTATATATATTTAAAAAATTATTGTTAGAAGGGTTATGGCTTGCTTCAAATTATATATATTTAGTATAAAAGAGGTTACAATTTTTTGTTTTCTTTTGCAAATATTTTTGAATTATATCTATATGAACAATGACCATATTTACTTCCACTCATGATGAAGGAATGTGAGGCGTATCAATTCTCATCCCTCTCTAGTGAGTTGTAGGTGCTATAGGTTAAGGCACAAACATGAGTAAGGATAGTGCTCAATGTTGATGGATGGTTGTATGTAGGAATTAGAAAATCTTTATATAGTTAATGATGCATAAAAAGAGAAATTTCCTAAAAATGTATTAATGTTGAACTTTTTGAAGCCCATAGGATTGTGAGTGGGGATTTTAACATGGTTTTTACTAAGGAAGATAAAAAATCATGCTTCATGTTAGATTCCCTTAAGGAAAGAAGGAATTTTGATTTAATCTTCAAGCCTAGATTTGAGTTATATGACCTAAATAGATTTAGAAAAAGTGAATTGGTAGAAATTTGGTTTACTTGGTAAAATTTACTTAAGGGAAATTAGAGGGTCCTAAGAGACTAGATATGTCCATGTTTTTTAAGTAGAGCATATTTTACTTTAGTTATTTAGGCATATTCACTTTAATGGGGAGGCTCTATTGTTAGAAAACCACCCTATCTATTTAATGTCAAGTACATTATGAATGTTTATTAACTAAATAATAAAAATAAAAGTTTCTTAAAGTGTATTAGAAAAATATGGAATCTTATTCCAAGGATGAGATGAGGATATAGTTGGATTGAATGGTGGGGAGATTCCATCATCTAAACTTTCCCAATTTCAAGGGTTATGGTAGGAAAATCACCTCAATATAGTATAAGGTTCATAAGATAGTATAAGGTTCATAAGGAAGTTAAATAAAATATTGAATAGATAAGTCTACAAATTAAATTAGGTTCTTCAAATGAAGATATCTGTGTCAAGGTAACCAAGTGTCGACACCATCTAAATTTAGATGAAATCCAAAGTGTTAAGGGAACCTAGTTGGAATCTAGAATATATTATCTCAAGATTTGTGATTCATTGATGATTTTTTTTTAAAAGATACGGTTTCAAAAATATCTATGGAAAAAATTTCATCTATCAAAAACCAAAATGGGAGATTTACCTAGCTAAAGGATATTGAAAAAGAGTTTGCCCCACATTGAAATTGTTTTTAAAACACAAGGTTTTACCAAAGAATGTAGGGTGGCCATGTATAACTATCTAGATGTGGTCCCTTGTAAACTTTTAAAATCCCATACAAGGTTCTACAAGAAATTACCAACTTTGGATGAGTTTACAACTTCCTTGTTGGATACAATTACCAAGGATAATTTGCTTGGATTAGATGATGACTTTCCATGAAAATCTCACAAGGTGACCTATAATTTTGTTAAACTAGACCTACTCCAAGTTTAGGAGGAATTTGTGATAGATATATCATTGTGTACCAACATCAAGATTTGAATCATCCACAGCATCCTCAAGTCTAGGGGACCCTTATCTTATCACCAATTGGAGACCCATAATTGTCGTACATGTGTCTTACATCATGAGAGTGAAGAACATCCTAACCAATATTATTCTCATATAAAAAATAAGATTTTTACAAACCATTTTATTATAGATAATATCATAGTAGTCTAAGAAGGCATGGAGTGGACCAAGTTCTCAAGCCTTGACACTCCATTAAAAAAATAACTTGAAAAATATCATGATATGGTTGAATATTGGCCATTGATCTTGGCCATGCTCAAATCTCTATTCTTGTGTTTTTTTCTTTCTAGGTGAAATTGAAACTCTATTCATAGAGATATCAATGTGCCTCTCCATTAACAGTTGCAATTCTAAAATGGTGGACATTTTTCATTTAATCTGCTAGAAATACCATTTGGTGCTTTGTGTGATGGAAAATAAAGTTTGGATATTTGATTGTCTATAAAGTGGTATAAGGGATCATTAAGGGAATTTCACTCACCAAGCTTGAACCTAGGAAACTTGTTAATTGGAGATTCATAGGTAAGTCCTTCCTCCCAAACCTTGAAGATATAGAATAAAACAACAATACTATGCAAAACCTTCATAATTTTTATATAGTTCCTACAATCAAAATTCAATGGTCCAAAACTCATTGTTATAGGGAAAGTTACAATGATATCTCCAAGTGATTGTATGCTCAAGGGTGATCCTAGATCCAACCATGGATTTTTTGAAAGTTTATAGGCATCCCTTTTTTCTTTTAGGAACCACTTAAGGAATTATGGGAGATGGTTATTCAAAGGGTGGGAAGAAAGAAAAGGTCTAACTAATTCCTCAACTTTGGTTGCTAGGTTTTGTATTTTTAACTAGGTTCCATCAACTAATCCATATATGAGGGTGGGAAAATCTCTCAATACATTTATTTGGGAAAATATAGGTGTTGTGGGATATCATAGGGTTAACTAGAATCCATATTATATTTCAAAAATACTAGGGTTGAATGGATATCATCAAAACTCATGCTCAAGTCCAAGATCTTTGTGCCGAGTGGATCATATGGTCCTTGGACTTGAATGGGTTCTTAGAAGGTAATCTAATGTAATTTTATCAATTAGGGAAGTCCTTTTTGTGGGAAGTCATTGTTGAGTTTCAAGCTGTAAAATTTACTTGTCAACCCCATTGTGGTTAAATTTAAGGGTCTTATAATGATGAGAGAATTTAGAAGTATTAGAAGGTTGTTAATCCATTCTTGAATTGGAAAATATATGGCTTTATATTTTTCCTCTCTTTCAATGAAAAAATGATCTAGTGATTTCATATCCTAGGGGTTTATATTTGTTGTGTTGGGGTGTTTTTTGCAATGGTGAGAAAAATCAATTTATTAGTAGGATACTAAGATAAAAATAGACATATATGAAAGTGTGGGATAAGCACAAGAGTAAATACAACAACCTAGAAGTAATAAGAGAGAATAATCAACATTAAATTATGAATTTAAAAATAAAACACCGTTCAAATTGAAAGTTTTGGGGGGAAGAAAAAATAATCATATTATTATCCAGTGGAAAGGGAAAAAAACACAAAATATCACCTTGAAGATATTATATGGAAACAAATAGAAACCATATCTTTCCTTGGTAGGGTCCTTTTCCTCCTTGAATTCTCATTCTCCAACTTTGGTGAATGTGGGTAGCATGCCCCTTTAATGAAAGGCAAACAAGTAAGCAAGAGGGAAAGAATGGAAGAAATGAGAGATGAAGAGATATGGTCTCCAAACTCATTCCTTCAACACAACTATGTCATTCTTCCTCATTTATAATGTATTCCCATGGCTCCTTGTTATAGGAAAAACTTGGAACTCTTCAAGAATTGGTTCATGTGTGAACATCCTTCCCACATGAGCTAGATTTCACATGTTATATGAACATAGAGGGAAATGTAATGAATGGAGTATGTCTAGATTCCACCTTGATCCTATTAGCAGGTATGTGTGTATTTAATGCATCATGGAAAAAAAAATCAGCTTCACACATGTCGCGTGGATCTCAAAGGATTTCCATATGACTCTTATGCATGGTACATGGGTATGCGACACATATATAAAATGAATTCACTAAGAGTCCTACTCAATGAGGTACAAATAGACATAGTTTAATATGATGTGCTACATTATGTAACTAATATATGAATTGGTGACATTTTTGGTGCATTCACCCAATTGTCACTGGAGAGCAAAATTGAGGTGATAATAGTCTCCCACCAATGTGTGAGGTTAGGAGCATCGTGTATAACTGAAAGATGTCATGTCTTCCTTTCCCAAATGCTTGTTTATGGAAAAATACAAAGAGAGAGATAAAGGCGACCAAGGAGGCAAGCTTACCTAAGAATAAATGATGAAGGCCACTTGCAAGGCAAATAAGGACAAGCTGATATAGATACATATAATCTCTTTTTACAAAAAAGGGAGGAAGTATCCATGCTCGTGAAAATTTCAAAGAATGTTATAATAGGAGAAATGGGCAACTGGGGCCAAAGATGGGCATCAGTTTCTACATGCGCAAACATGGATTCAATTAGAGGGAAATAATGTTTTTAACTGATGATCATGTGGGATAACAATGACAACTAGCAGGGCATATAACTACAACCAAATATTATCCACAAGGATGTGGGGATGGAATATGAAGGGAGTCACCTAAAGGGTGGTTCCTTCTTGAGAGATCCAATCAATGCTAAATGAGAGGCATACATGTTCAAGGGTCTTTGAATGGATCTAGAAAATTGCAACCACTAATGTGTATGAACCTACTCAATGCGATAATGAATTTATTTTTAGTAAGGGAGGAAGCATCAAGTTAGAGAGAAATGATGACTCTCTTTACTTGATCTAAGGTCATTCTTCAATGATGTGAATGGGAGATGAGGTATGAAAAAATCATCTAAACTAACCCCCTTAGGATAAATGATCTAAAGTCGATGGGGGGAAAGTGAATTGGATATAGGGATTGAAGAAACATTATAAACTAACACGAGGTAAAGGAATCACCAAGTAATCAATGGAATGGATTGACACTTTAACAAATGCAAACAAGTTTTCCATTGAGTAAGAGACTCGAGACTTCCCTTGAATGGAGTATAAAATATTTCTAACCTAGGAAATGACCATAAACCAAATTGATTGAACTTGACTAGGTGCCAAGTCATGAAGACTTGAATGATGACTCGTGCAAAAAATGTACTAGAGGACATGTGGACAAAAGAAAACTTATGGCATGAGGAGGTTCATGGATCAAAATGACTAGGCCAATAGATGGTAGATGTAAATATCGAGAACCACAATGATGAAGTTGACTATATGGAATATGTGGGATGCAATGGAACAATGTAACACCCATGTTTCCCCCAACTTGTAATTAATCATTAATTAGGATTACCATGATGTGGAATGGGAACATTGTAAATGTATCATTGTTTAATTGCCAATAACTGACTGTGGGGTTGAAGCCTTGAAAGTACTAGCCATGATATCACTAGAGTAAAGAATGTGAGAACAATAAGAGAATAGTTAATAAGAAAAGGATCGGTGGTTGAACACTCAACCACCCTCGTGAATAGAAGCATGGTCTAGCTGCAGAAGGTAACACCAAAAACCCTAAAGTCTCGAAGTTAATATGGGTCGTAGATCTGAGGATGCTCGGGACTATCCCGATGTCTGGATTTATGATATAGTCAACCCAACGTTGACCACTTCAAGAGGATAGAGGTTTGGTAACACAAAAACTCTCGAAGTCTCGAAGTTAATGTGGACCGTGGATCTAAGGATCCTTCGAGATCCCTCACAACCGTTCGATCCAGGGGACGTGTGTATTACATCGAGTTCATGTGGGAGGCCATGTGTCGAGTGATGGCGTTGCCAGGTGTCCCTCTCTGAGTGGCACACACTGGGACCCAAGGGACCCTTGAATGGAAGTTGCGAGTCATAGATCTATGGGGTCATGTAGATACTCTCAAACCATCAGATTGAGGTTGTGCTCAGCACGATGTTGACTGACTTCGGGAGAAAAGAGGATTTTGCATCGCAAAAATCCCAAAGAGTTGGGAGCCAAAGTACATCTGAGTCGTCCAAGCCAAAGGGAGAATTTTCATCAGATCCTGCACTTCGGAGAGAAATCACTCCAGGAGAATCGAAGCGTGAAGGCATGAGGATTTCCGAAGGCCAGAGTCCCAAAGTCATCCCAACCGTCCGTTGGAAGGGGCATGTGGCAGAAGATCTTCCATTTTGGAGGAATGTTACTCCGAAAGAAAAGAGAGTGTGTTGAACAAGAACTCCCGAAGGCCAGAGAGTCGGAGTTCATATGAACTGTCCATTGGAATAAACAATGTGGTGCTCGATCTGTAACTCTGGGTACTAAGCACTTTGGAGGAAAGAGAGAAGAGTTGACTACAAGTCACCCGAAGTGGGGCAAAGGACAGATATCGATCATTGATCGGGGAAAACACGGGTCGTTTGATCTGTAACTCTGAGTACAGAGTACTTTGGAGGAAAAAGACTTTGGAGTGTTTGAAACTCTTGAACGTCGAAGTCCTGAAGTAGATCACAGTCATCGATAATGAGGGATGCATGGTGATTGATTTGTAACTTCGGGTACAGAGTAATTCAAAGGAAAAAGGGTTTGGAGTGTTTGAAACTCCTAAACGTTGAATTCCCAAAGTAGATCATAACTGTCAATCACGAGGGACGTTTGGCGCTCGATTTGTAACTCTGGGTACGAAGTACTTCGGGGAGAAAAGCCTTTGGATCATTCAAAACTCTTAAGCGTCAAAGTCCTGAATTCAATCAGGACCCTCAAAATATCTGAGGACACACGGCGTCGGATTGTGAACTTCAGAGATTTTCCACTCTGGAGGATTCACGCGGTGGTTGTCTTGGCGCATGTTTTCTTGGCATCCGGTCATAGCTCACGGTCATATGCGAGTATAGATGGATGGAAGAACTCGAAGAACTTGGGAGAGGCTACCTGCTAGCTCTGAGCTCGGTTCGGAGCATGGAGACCGTGGATGAAAAGATCTGGAAGAGCAGAATGGGATAGAAACCCCGAATGGGGGTTTTGATTCTCCTAAGAAGAGAAAATATTTGACGCCCCCACCATGGGTGTGTTACAAATTGGTATCAGAGCCCGGCAACAACACTTGGCCTACTTGGGCTCATGCATGAGTCGTATGAAATTATTTATGGAGGACTTTAAGGGGTAACACCCTATCTTACCGCATTCCTAAGAAGATTAGAAAACCTCTACTGAAGAGAGGAATGAGTCTGATGACCATTCCCTGAAAAGGGAGAGCATGCACAATTCTCAGGTTTCAAAGTGAATTGAGAAATAAATTTTTCTTTTGGATACAAGAATTGTTGGACATGGTTTTCTAATCAAGATGATAAATAGAGTTGTAGAAATATAGAGTGATTGAGTGAGAAATCACAACAGCCTCCCTTGCTTGGTATATAGAAAAACAATCTGCCAGATTTCTTATGGGAGGAGGAGAGTGGCCTCCATCCCTGACTCTGCTGAAGAGAAGGAAGAATTCTAGGTGTAATGGTCAAGACCGATCTTGACCTAAAGTACTCTGAATTTATGAACTAAGATACTCAGTAAGTAACATAATTTGAAATTTCATTTGGGCTCTAAGGGAATAGTCCAAATGGTATTAGACATTAAATTGTTAAAATTAAGATAAAGTGGTTGACTAAATGTTGATCCTGAATGTGGTAAAGGAAGTGTTGGGGCACTTCTAGAAGCCAATGGGTTAGATTGACATCCAGGTGGATGGTAGCCATATAGATATAGTTGGAACTAAATTGGTTGATTATGTTACCTTGGGCATGGTTATAATTTCCCAGATTGTATTTATAATTTGGGTAATGTTCCAGGGAGGTTGAGGCAAGAGTGTTTTCTTTCTAATTGTTATCGTATAAAAAGGGAACCTAGTTATGACTATGTCTGGTTCAACTTCCATGTGGATGTTGTGTGAATGACGGAAATCTCTCAACTGAGAGGGAAAATCAATGTTGAGTATCCCTATGAGGCTTGTCATAAGGATGGCATCAATATCCTTGGAGGAGGATCTGGAAGTCTAAGATGCCCAAGTGCATGCATGACATGGAAAGGGTGCAAGCAATGAGTTTGCATGATGAATATTTGGTTAGGTTTGTGGGTGTTTGTGCTTGAGTACATGTATTTAATGTATTGTGAAGATTCTTGATATGAAGCCTGATAGTAATACCAGTTAGGTATGAATGATATTAAATATGAAAGTTATGCACATGTATGATGTAAGGATATATGTATACTAAAGGCACAATATGGTTTCCTTGATGAGTGATATGTAAGGCAGGAATTGCACTTGCCAAGATTAAGTGAATACAAAGATGCATGGTTGACTCCATTTTTTAAAGAGTCATGAAAGTTTTGTTTTGAATGATAGCTTAAGTGGAATGTGCTCTATTCTCTTAGGAAAGATGAGTATAAATAAATGAAAGAGTAAATAAGCAAGGATGGTCTGTATCAGGATAAGAGGCAAATGATTATGCCTTGAGGATCACATAAGAATGAGTTTGAATAGTCATGAGTTGACTAATTTTAGAATAGAGATGTATGTAGGCTGTGAAATATACCCATGGAAGCTACACACAGACTTTTGATTATGTATATGGTTAAATACATCATGGATGTAAGATAACAAAACCAGAATATGTATGGATACATAATTTGGGTGCATGACAAAGATGCATGTTTATATTCCTTGTGGAATATTTGGTAAACAGTTACATCTAACTCAAGGTTGAGGCCATCATAGATAGTGATGGACGTGCAATAAAGAAGTTGCATGTTGAGGGAGTTACTTGTGGAAGAAATGTGTAAAAACTATGTCACGAGGTCAGATTCACAACCTTAATAACTGCTAAGAAACTAAGCAGTGAGCTACAAGCTTATATATATATATATATATATAAGAATCATGGATTACATTTTTAAAGCATGATGTAATGAATAGAATACTAATGAATGAATAAATGAGTATGGATGATTGAATAGGATTGGTTGAAGCCATGTTAAGAAAAGGCATTTGTATGCCTCAGATACCCAAGTAGCGTATGATTCAGGAAGAAAACCCTGATCGAATCAGGATACTCAAGAACTTGACAGAGGAGATGAATGTGAGCCACTCATCGGACGAAAGACCGATCACATTCATCAAATCGACTTCACTATCAATTGGAGTTAACAGATCAAACATTAGTCATTTGATTAGATCGACAGTCGAGGATCATTGCAAAGCGCGAAGGTGAAATTAACAGATGTTCTAGTTCACGGTCCACAATCAACCAACATCATTTATCTCATTAGGGTGGAAAATCAACGAAAACGATTAKATAGAGTCGAGCGAACACTTTCCAGATTGGGCCCCACAATCACTGTGAACCGTCGATCTATGAACATATATTGATGGTTGAGAATCATTGTGAAGTGCGAAGGTGAAACTAATGGACATGCTAGTTCACGGCTCGCAATCAACCAATGTCGTTGATCTCGTCGGGGTGGAAGATCAACGACCACGATTAGACAAAGTCAAGCAAACACTTTCCATATTAGGCCCCACAATCACTATGAACCATCGATCTGTGAACAGAGATCGATGGTTGGGAATCATTGCGAAGCACGAAGGTCATCGGACGGAAGACCGATCACATTCATCAAATCGACTTCACTATCCATTGGAGTTAACAGATCAAACATTAGTCATTTGATTAGATCGACAGTCGAGGATCATTGCAAAGCGCGAAGGTGAAATTAACAGATGTTCTAGTTCACGGTCCACAATCAACCAACATCATTTATCTCATTAGGGTGGAAAATCAACGAAAACGATTATATAGAGTCGAGCGAACACTTTCCAGATTGGGCCCCACAATCACTGTGAACCGTCGATCTATGAACATATATTGATGGTTGAGAATCATTGTGAAGTGCGAAGGTGAAACTAATGGACATGCTAGTTCACGGCTCGCAATCAACCAATGTCGTTGATCTCGTCGGGGTGGAAGATCAACGACCACGATTAGACAAAGTCAAGCAAACACTTTCCATATTAGGCCCCACAATCACTATGAACCATCGATCTGTGAACAGAGATCGATGGTTGGGAATCATTGCGAAGCACGAAGGTGGAACTAACGGACGTTCTAGTTCACATCCCGCAATCAACCAATGTCGTTGATCTCGTCAGGGTGGAAGATCAACAACCATGATTAAAAGAGTTGGGAAAGCACTTTTCATATTGCAGAGATTGAACTCTCTGATAAAAAGCAAGCATATTGGGATCCTGCAATCGTTGTGAACCGTTGATCTGTGAATGATCAGTGGAAGAACCTGCAAGGAACCCATGCATTAATGTCACGTAAAACTTGTACTATGATTGGGTTCTCTGGTTGAATTTATCACATCGAAGCTCTGTATCAACCTAAATTCTCGGTCAAACACTTTTGTTTTGGCATTATTATTATCTGGAAATCATGTGGTTAAAATTGATCGAGGAGTAATATCGACAGCCCGCAATCATTGCAGAGATTGCATATGCACATGGGTTAACATCGAGAGTTGTACCCATAATTTAAATTCAATATAGCGTTGTTTTGAGTTTGGGATCTGATTGTAGATCGGATGGCCCGTATTCATTGCGGATATCGGAAGGAGAATTAAACCACGAACTAGTTGAGGTTCCTCAATAACTTGCAGCCGTTGGATCTGGGGGAAAATGGATCTACACCTTCAATTTGCATACAAGGGGTTTATCCAGGATCATAGCACCTGGAAATGGGAGCCGAAAGGATAGCGCCTGAAAATAAGCAAGTTGAGGTCACAACTCTCGATCGCATGGAGAGAAAACGGAGTTCCTCCGGGCTAGTCAAAGAAGATAGAGTTTAACACTATGCGTTAGACTGTGGTTGGGAGGAGTGGTTCTATGGGAATAAACGTGTTAGTAGCTAGCACATTGCATGGAATTTCTTCAAGGAAGTGCATTTTTGCATGAAAGGAAGACAATGAACCTTCCATTGAGGAAGGAGGAACTTCCGAAAATTTTACTTACATTGTATGGATGTCAAAGGAAAGCAAATTTGGGTGACCATGAGTGTGGGCACCTTAGTTACCACTGAAGGAAGAATGCTTGGGTGCATTCAAGAGAAACATTTAGTTTCATGTGCGCTAATTTGGAATCGTGATTATCCTGTAGCAGGAAGCATAGTCTTGTTGTAAGAGTGAACGAAGAGGAAAAATCCATATGGTGAAGAGGTTGGTTAAAATCCAACACACCATAGCAGAGTTCTTGTCACCAAGTGTGGCAGCTTGAAGATCAATGCGAGGGTGCATTGGGTATGAATGTGGCCATGAACATTGGCACATTGATTAAAGTCATTTAATATTTGAATTGCACTTGAAAAATTTAGTATGTTGACAAGATGCTTACATAATAATAATATTTCCTTTTTGCTTTATATACCCTGAATAGATGAAAATGACTTGGACTATTAGTATGCATCGTATCAAAATATAGTGTGCATGAAAACTAACAATTTGTTTGGTTGAGAAAAGTTGACTTGCGGGAAGAAAGAGTCTTGGATATGACAATGTTGTAAGCCCATAAGGAAGATCGATTTCCTGTTGAGCTAAACTTCTATGGGGAGGAAAGTCCCATGCTTGTGAATCTGGTTCCGTGCGAAACAGATTTGAAAATAAATGAAGAAATTGGAAAATTTGTGGGTGACAGATTTGCAATAAAATTTTGAAATTTAGAATTGTGATGATATCTCATGAATTATGTATGTCTGTGATACAAGTGAGAAGACAAGATCTATCCAGAAAGGACAGATGAAGGCTATCTCGTTGAAAATCATGAAGGGGGGGCCATTGTTGAGCCATGAGAACCCCATGGTAAGCCATGATCACCTGGAATATTTTTTGTTGAGGTAACACAAGTCGGAGGAACGCCTCGGCAGAGCAAGTTCGAGGGACGCCTCGACTGTAAAGCTCGATAAATTCTCTGGGATTCTTCCTGTGCAAGAAAACCTTGGCAAGGCAAGATGGATCACCCAAGGAACTGTATAACAGAGAAGGGGATGTCTGAGCCTGGGCATGTATGGTGAGTGATCACAAGGAAGAGGAGACTGTGATATTTCTTGTAAACTATTGATTGGGATCATGCAATCAACGGGTATGTCAAGGAAAAACAATGAGCCTGGATAACAAGACAGTGATGTGGATACAAAGAAACAAACTTCACAGATAAGTATTATGCTAGATTATGAAATTTTCCTAGAAATTTTATGCAACAGTAAAATGTTTTCGCATGAGACTATGATTAATGTGCTTGTTGTCAAAGAATTATTGAAGGCAAGTGACGAATATTAAGAGTCTGGAAAAAGGACCTGACCACGAATAAGGTCAATACTTTTGAAGTGGTTGAATGAGAAAGGCATGACATGTGTTATTGAGAAAGAACACTGAGGACGGTGTTCCTTTTAAAAAGGAGGGGGGGTATTTTAACACCCCTGTTTCCCCCAAATTGTAATTAATCATTAATTAGGATTACCATGTTGTGGCATCGGAATATTGTAAATGTATCATTGTTTAATTGCCAATAAATGAATGTGGGGGTGAAGCCTTGAAAGTACTATACATGATATCACTAGAGGAAAGAATGTGAGAACAATAAGAGAACAGTTAATAAGAAAAGGACCGATGTTTGAACCCTCAACCACCCCCATGAATAGAAGCATGGTCTAGCTGTGAAAGGTCAGCCCGAAGTACCATGAGGTCCGGCAGAGCCAAACTGACATGGGTTTCCTTCTAACATGAGGAAACAGGATAGGAGGGATGTGCCTGCAAGGCACACAAGAGGATATGAAGAGAAGAGTGGAGAATGCGAGGAACATTCGAGCAGTAGAGAACGAGCCAAAGGCCACGAGCTCGATGCAGAGAAAGCATCTAAAAATCCTCGTCGAGGTCATGACAAAGAGGGATATCTTTGAGAGTATGCATAGAACGAGACCTTAGTAGAAGGTTGCGAGCTTGATGCTGAGGAAGCATCTGATAAACCTCGCAGAAGATGTGAAAGAGAAAGGATCGATGAGAATTGGCATAAATTCCCTGGTGATATCATGTCTTGGCACGGGGGTGGCCAGAGTGCTAGGAATGAATTCTTTTGAGCCCATGGTTGGGTGGAAGGACGAACACCCACATTCAGTTAGTTAGCTACAACCTGTAATAAATAAGTATTCTCATATCCTATGTATTTAAGCGATAACCTTGAAATAAAGTTGGATATCCTATGAATGTTATAGGGATCTGCATGTTTTCTCAATGGTTATATCGTATCCCTCTAATTTTTCCTAAATGTATATTTAAGAAAATAAGGAATTCTCTGACTTGTACACGTAAATGTCTGAGCCTTATGGTGGCTCAAGTTAAAATAAATGAACTGTGAATTTGTTGACCTTGGAGCATAGCCTCACGTGTGCATGTCCACACTACTAGTCGTTCTTAAGGAAGGAGTCGGTTAATCTCAAGAGAGGTAGTGCATGTATGTATAGATTCTCTGCGAGCAGGAAGAGATCGAGAAACCCCTTTAATTCTAGAGTTGATATATGAGTGCAAGGGGTGCGTGGAGGATTTCTCTAAATGTTAAGTTCAAGAGAATTAGCGCAAAATACCTAAGTACTTAAGGAGCTGACAAAGCTGAGGTAGGATAGCAAGATTTAAGTCCCGAAAGGAGAGACCCTTTCGTTTGGAAGATGAATGGATGAGATTAGTTTGGGAGAAGCCGAAGTTCTTCACGATCATCGGATCTGGAGAAAGAATGCGAGTGTTAACCCTTAGAACCCTTCAGACTTCGCGGGTCCAGTGAATCGAGCATATTCATCGTATGGGAGGAGAATTTCCTCGAAGTCCCGAAGTTAATCTAGTTCTTAGATCTTAGGATGCCCAAGAACTATCTCATCCGTTGGATCTACGATACAATCATCCCGGCGTTGACCACTTCGGGAGGATGGAGGATTGGTAACACCAAAACCCCCGAAGTCCCAAAGATAATCTGGGTCATAGATCTGAGGATGCCTGGGGACTATCCCGACCGTCGGATTTACGATATAGTCATCTCGGTGTTGACCACTTCGGGAGGGCAGAGGTTTGGTAACACCAAAACGCCCGAACTTCTGAAGTCCTAAAGTTAATGTGGATCGTGGATCTAAGGATTCTTCGGGATCCCTCATGACCATTCGATCGAGGGGACATGTGTATTATGTCGAGTTCATGTGGGAGCCCATGTGTCGAGTAACGGCGTTGGCAGGTGTCCCTCTCGGAGTGGCACACACTGGGACCCAAGGGACCCTTGAACAGAAGTTATAAGTCGTAGATCTCTAGAGTCACGTAGAAACCCTCGAACCATCAGATTGAGGTTGTGGTTAGCCCAGCGTTGACCGACTCCGGGAGAAAAGAGGAGTTTCCATCGCAAAAATCCCGAAGAGCCGGGATCGAAGAAGATTTGAATCATCCAAGCCAAAGGGACAGGTGTCGTCAGATACTACACTCCGGAAAGAAGTCACTCCGAGAGAATCGAAGTGTGAAGGCACAAGGATTTCCGAAGGCCAGAGTCTTGAATTCATCCCAGTCATCCGTTGGAAGGGGCGTGTGGCAGAAGATCTGCCATTTCAGAGGAATGTTACTCCGAAAGAAAAGGGAGTGTGTTGAACAAGAACTCCCAAAGGACGGAGAGTCGGAGTTCATCTGAACCGTCCATTGGAATAAAACACATGGCACTTGATCTCTAACTCCGGGTACTGATCACTTCCGAGGAAAGAGAGAAGCGTTGATTGCAAGTCGCCCAAAGCGGGGCAAAGGACAGATATTGTAACAACCCTAAGTAATTAATCAATTGTCAGGATTTAAATAATTGTTTAATGTATATTAGTTTAATTAATTAATTAATTAATTGTCCTAGTTAAATATTTGTTTAATGTATATTAGTTTAATTAATTAATTGTCCTCGTTAAATAATTGTTGAATGTATATTGGTTTAATTAATTAATTAATTAATTTCATGATTTAATATCTGTTTAATAAAATCCAGCTTAATAAATTATTAACTATTATTTTGTATCGAAAGATCAACCCATTAATGAAAATAGGATAAGGTGGTTGACACCTAATTAAGGGAGGCTAGTTGAGAATTAAATGAGGGAAGAAGGCGGTGAATGATGGAAGGGAGGATAAGGTAAGGAGGAAGCATTATTGTTGAGGAGGACTGTTTTAGCTAGCTGGGGAAGGAGCTTGTGGTGGTTTTGCTAAGGAGCTTGGGTTTTGTGGAGGATCTTGTGGTGGTTTTGCTGAGGAGCCTATTGGAGATCTGTCACAGGGGGCACTGGGGTTGCTGGGGATTTTGGGCTCGAAGGGCCAGGAAACCGCAAGGGTTCCTGGAGCTAGGGAGACGGAGAGGCTTTGTTCCTAGCTGGTTGGGAGGAAAAGATTCAGTTTTCAGGCAGTTTCAAGCAGTTTGCAACAACAAGAAAGAAAAGGACAAACTTCTTCTTCAAGAGGTATTTTTCTAGTATTAATTTTGTTCAGAATGAAAGTTATGATATGAATTTATTTATGGAAAATGTGTAATATGTTGTGTAATCTGTTTTGTGACTATTTTGGACTGTATAAAATGAGAATTTAATATTTAGCTAGTTAATTTGCTAGAACTTCAACATAAATTAGTTAGATTGTTGTAATGCGAACAGAAATGGAAATTTGATGTCATGTTCAAGAAAGGAAAAGTAATTTAGATTATAAATTTACCATTTAACTTTGAAGCCTTAGTAAAGGATCTTACACATGGTATCAGAGCTCTAGTTTAAAATCTGGAGCCAAGGGCCTACCTACCCACCCATCCTCTTGACTCTTGACTGAAAGATATGTGATGTGTCCTGTAAACAACCCTGAAAACCTACAACCCTTGAAACCCTTTCAAAAAAAAAAACAGCCCTGAAACCCTCTAAAACTTTAAAACTTTTGCATGTACAATGAAATCCATGAAAGGGGTTATGTAAACAAAAACGATTACAGACATCAATACTCTGTATATAGAAAAATAAAGGAGTGTGTACATAAACGTATACAAATATGGGCCAAGCTCCAACTCCACCTAACCTGCAAGCCAAGCACACAATTTTTTTTATATATATAAACAATGTGCACATTGAAAATGGAAATGGTATAATACTATACATATTGAAAGTGTTAACTGAATTCTAACACTTGTTTCAAAAAAACAAACAAATAATAAAA
>JASDQU010101404.1:569000-589874 GCA_032191745.1 Picea mariana | reverse complement strand
AGAGAGAGAGAGAGAGAAAGAAAAATATGAGGGCTCGAGGCCCAATCTCCAAGGGTATGTGTTATTTCTAAATCACTAATTCCACGAGCTAGCCACACATCACAAGCCAAATACCAACACATAATGCACCATGAGGAGGGATCCTGCAATGACCAACTATCTTTGCACTAAATATATATATATACAAAAAAAAAAGAATGGGTTCGAAGGCCCAACCTCCATTTCTATGTGCCAAGCACCTGAGGGCCATACCAAACACCGAACATAACACAACTCAACACTAAAGACTAAGCACTAGAGCACCATAGAGAAGCCCACAAGGGAGACTATCCATTGCACTACAATTCGGTATCTATAAAAAAAATAGTAGCCTGAAGGCCTAGCTCCTAGTTCCTGAGCTAGCGCGCTACACTATACAACACAAATCACACAAAGCCAATGCTCAAAACCAACACTCAACACTAAACACTAAATCCAGCGCTCAAAACCAAGCGTTAAGCCATGAAGGAGAAGCCCACGGGGGCATATTATTGTGCACAGTGCGTCCACAAGCCCACGCATAAAACAACCCATAACAAAAGCCCAACTCAGTGCAAGCCACGAAGGAGGAGAACTCACGCATGAGCCTGTGAACCAAGCATCACACCAAACCACGAAGAACCAAATGCATGGCGCAATGGTAATGGGGCTTATTAAAATATTTGGGAGTCGACGGCTTTGTTAAAATATTTGTTAAAATGGTGGGTGCGATGGCAGCCCAGCCCTTTCCAAAGCTTTGAACCCTGGACCTCCACGCACAGGCAGCAAATAAAAAACATAGAAACCGCAGGCAGCAAATCCAGCGCAAAGGAGCTTCTAGTATTCAACCCCGTGACCTGTGGTAAAGGAAATGCCATGGGAAAGGTCTGATAGCCAATGCCCAAGCTATCAAGCACCAAAGCCCAACGACCAAGACCACGCGCCAAGCCACAAAGGAGGAGCCCACGAGGGCTTGTATTTTGCACATTGCCCACAGGAAGGAGCCGTGACAGCTTAGTTACACAGCCAAAGGACTGTGTGGCCAAACCCACACAACCATTATGCCTTCCCTCTGCTGAGCAGATGACAAAAAACGAAAATGGAAGAGGCCCGACCGCAAAAGCATAGAGGAAGGATGCGTGTAGGGTTTGGGGGTGGAGCATGTAGGGTTTTGGAAGTTGACAGGGAAAAGGGGGCACATGGGCCTCATGCAAGGACCCACGATGCCCTATTTTTTTTTTAATTTAATAAATTTAATTTTTTGAAATTTTTTTTTTGTTGTTTTGTTATTTTATTTTTTTTATTTTATTATTATTATCCGTTTAAACTTAATTTAATTGTAATTATTTTAAAAACAATTAAATTTTAACAATTTATTTTAATTGTAATTATTTCAAAAATCAAATTAAAATTTAATAAAGTTTAATTAAATTATTTAGTTTAATTATCTCAAAAGCAATATTTATTTTAATTTAAGGTAAAGTAAAGTTGATTTATTTAGTTTTTTTTTTTCAAATCATTATTTTAGAGTAAAGTTTAATTTAAAAATTTAAATTTTATTTCAAATAATGATTAATGATTAATTAATTAAAGTGAGTAATTAATGTTAATACTTAAGTACATAATTTAATCATTAAGTATGTTCAAGTTCGCATTAACTGGTTTTAAAAAGAAAGTTTTAAGGACTTAAACCATGATAAAAGGGGGAAGGGGTTTTATCCACGCTAGGAAGGTAAGTTAGAGGAATTAGTGAGTGTGGTATAGTGCTAGCGTAGCTACTAGGCGAGGGAGTCAGTAGTTTTCTTAGGCAAAGACATCAAGCTTAGATGCTTTAACCCTGACCTAGCCACTTCCCCTAAAGAGGGTAACGTCTGTTTACAGACAAGTAAAAAAAACTTACGCCTAACCCTGTTTTCAAGTTTAAGTTGCGCAAATGTGAATTTCCTTAGACTCTCCCTGACAAACTTTTGGTTGATGCAGATTCAATTATACAGGATGGTTAGGACTTGAGAAAATCAAGGTAGAGGGGCATTGTCGCAGGGACCGCCAGTGCCGCCGCCATCATCGCCTGAATTAGCTCTCATTCTGTGCTCTTTGGAGGCCATAAATGAGACTTTAAAGGGGCATCAACCAACAGGGATCGAGGTGGAGCCCCCACAATCTGGAATGGGTAATCTAGAAGCGTCGAGGGATTCAGGGGGAGGGCCTCCACTGGAAGACATCACTAGAGAATTCCAGAACATCAAAATTCCAAAGTTTGYCGAGGGTCGCGCCAATGAATGTGCAGAGGCCTGGTTGGAAGGAATGACAAGATGTTTTGGCTTAAGAGACTATGCTTCCACATCAAAGGCGAAGATAGCAATATTTCAATTAAGGGACAGTGCCTTGAACTAGTGGGGCAACCTGRAGAGGCAGTTGCACCTTACCCCAGACACCGTCTCTTGGGAAGTTTTTAAGGAAAGGTTCTGAAGGAAATATCTACCAGCTTACTATGAGGAACAGCAGGTGGGAGCATTTCATGCTCTAGTACAGGGTAACAAGACCATGGAAGAGTACAAGATCAAGTTCATGGAGTTGGTGAAATATGTTTCATACATGGATAATGATCAATGACAGGAATAATGCTTTGTCTATGGGTTAAACCCTAAGATAAGGGCCATGGTGCAGATGTGGAAACCGTCTTCAGTAGCGGAAGCGGTTGAAAATGCACATTATGCGGAGGAACACATGAACTTAAATGGAGGTACGAGATCGACCTTTCTGCATCATCTTGGATTTGTGGGGAAGGCCCATAGGACCTTCTCTGGGGGAGGGAGCTCTAGGCCAGCTCCTTATGGTAATAGAGTCGCACCAAGGACAGTTTCCATGAGTATTTCAATGGCAGCGAGTGCAGCATCTCATTCATCACCAACGACGCAGGCAGGTCCATGACCATCTCATGGAGCAGCTAGTAGGGGCAGGGGTTCCAGGGGAAGGAACTCATTTTAGAGACGGTCACAGAGCAGTGCACAGGTTCCATCTTGTGTTACATGTTGGGGGTGTGGAGGACCCCATTACCAGTGCGACTGCACAGAGTTGCAAGCAAGATTTGTGCATAGAGAAGGAAAGGCCCCGATGGGAAGAGCAAGTGGTAGCCACCAAATTTTTGCTGCAGTTAATAATCGCCAGGCAGAACATCAATCCACGATGGTGGAGTCGTCAGGTACGCTAAACTATTTCAATGTTAAAATTTTATTTGATTATGGTGATACAGATAGTTTCATTTCAACATCTGCATTAGAAAAGAGTGGGTTGGCAACCTACAAGCACGATGACTTTAAACAAGTCGAGATGGATTCGGCGGAAAAACAAGTGGTAGGACCTAGCATTGATAATTGTCTAGTAGACCTGGGAGTGTGTACTACCAGGTTGAAGGTATACGTCACTGCCCTCGGGATGTATGACCTAATCATTGGAATGGATTGGTTAGAATCCCATCGAGCTATGGTAGATTGTTTCGCAAAAAGGGTGCTTTGTGTTGACGATGAAGGAAGGCCAGTAAAGATCCACGGTGTATGGAGAAGGGTGTCTCTACGCTTTATCTCAACTATGAAAGTTAAGCGGTGCATGAGCCAAGGGTGTTGACTGTATGTAGTGGAAGTAGTGAATGAAAGGAAGGGACCCTCCTTGGATCAGTACCCAGTATTGTCAGAGTTTAAGGATGTTTTTCCAAACGAGTTGTCGGGGTTACCTCCTGAGAGGGAGCTTGATTTTACTATTGAGCTAAAACCTGGTGCAGAACCAATTTCCAAGACTCCGTATAGGATGACAGCGCCAGAACTTTGTGAGTTGTAGATGCAGTTAAAAGAGCTACTTGACTTAGGGCTAATAAGGCCCAGTGTCTCACCTTGGGGTGCACCAGTAATCTTTGTGAAGAAGAAGGACAGTTCCTTATGACTATGTATAGATTACATGGACTTGAACCATGCTACAGTGAAAAATAGGTACCCAATGCCATGGATAGATGATCTCTTTGATCAGATGAAAGGAGCAGCAGTATTCTCAAAAATCGATTTGTGATCAGGGTATCACCAGTTAAGGATTAAGGAAGGCGATATTCCTAAACTTCCATTCGAACTTGGTTTGGGCATTACGAGTTCGTTGTGGTACCTTTCAGATTGACCAATGCACCAACAGTATTCATGAGCCTCATGAACAGTGTATTCTGGAAGTACTTAGACCGCTTTGTACAAGTCTTTTTAGATGATATCCTCATCTATTCCAAGAACGAAAGAGAGAATGAGGAACACTTGTGAGTGGTGTTGTCCTGCCTTAGAGAGAACAAATTGTATGGGAATTTGTCGAAGTGTTCCTTCTTCCAGAAAGAAATTCATTATTTAGGTCATATCATTTCTGGTGAAGGAATCTCTGTGGACCCATAAAAGGTAAAGGCCATTATGGAATGGCCAGTGCCAAAAAATGCTCATGAGGTGAGAAGCTTCATGGGGCTAGCAGGTTACTATCGGATATTTGTGGAAGGTTCTCTAAAGTAGTGAAACCCATCACCACTTTGCAGCGCAAGGGGGTCAGGTATGAATGGACAGAATAATGTGACAGTGCATTCATAGAGCTTAAGAGGTTACTAACTAGTGCGTCAATTCTATGAGTGTCAGATATGGAAAAGGATTTCACAGTCTGCACGGATGCCTCAAAGCAAGGGTTGGGGGCCGTGCTAATGTAGGATGGATGAGTGATAGCTTATGCGTCAAGAAATTTGAAGAAACACGAGGAGTTTTACACTACTCATTATTTAGAGTTGGCAGTTGTAATGCTAGCTCTGAAACTTTGGAGGCACTATCTAGTAGTGCAAAACTTTGAGCTCAAAACGGACCATCAAAGTTTAAAACATCTCTTCACTCAAAGGGATCCGAATGTCAGGCAAAGGCGATGGAGTGAGTTCATGAGTGAGTACGATTTTGGTATTTCATATATCCACGGAAAAGAGAATGTGGTCATGAATGCCTAGAGTAGGAGACCATGTGTCTTCTCCTTGGTACCATTAAAATTCAATCTAAGGGAACGTGTATTGACGCAACTCCTTGGGAACAATTGGTATTTAAAGGTTACCTCAAACCTCCAGAGTGGGAGGAAACTAGATCCAAAGTATGAAAGATATAGTCTGGAAGAAGACAGACTATTGAGATATCTAGGAAGGATGTACATCCCCAAAGGTGGGGATATTCAAAGAATCATACTGAAGGAAGCCCACAGAGCACTTTATTGTGCGCATCTAGGTGTGAAGAAAATGTACGCAGACATGAGGAATCTCTTCTTCTGGGTAGGCATGAAGCACGATGTAGTCCATTTTGTCGCTAAGTGCCTAGAGTGTCAACAAGTGAAAGCTGACCACCATCACCCGGCAGGTCTCCTACAACCACATGATGTTCCTATGTCCAAGTGGGAAGTCATTTCTATGGATTTTGTTGTGGGGTTGCCGCTCACATCTCTTAGACACAATGCCATTCTTGTAATAGTTGATAAGTTAACCAAGAGTGCTCATTTTATTCCAGTTAGAGACACTTACGATGACACTAATGTGGCACGCGTGTTTGTAAGTGAGGTCATCCGTTTTCACGGGATACCTAAGAAGATCATTTCAGATAGGGACTCTAGATTCACTTCTAGGTTTTGGACAAGTTTGCAGTCAGCGTTGGGGACTCAATTGAACTTAAGTACAGCTTATCATCCTGAAACAGATGGGAAAACCGAGAGAGTAAATCAGGTTATGGAAGACATGCTTAGGATGTATGTTATGGATAATCAAACCCATTGGGAGAAGTAACTACCTTTGGTAGAGTTCACCTACAATAACAGTTTTCATATCTCCATCAGAATTCCACCCTGTGAAGCTCTGTATGGAAGGCCATGCAGAACATCGTTGAGTTGGGAGAGGTTAGAAGATTGAGTGACAATTGGGCCAGAATTGATTCAAGAGATGGAGGAACAGGTGATTCAGATTAGACAGAGACTAAAGGAAGCACAGGATAGACAAAAAAGTTATGCGAATGCACACAGGACTGATTGAAGTTATAAAGTGGGAGGTCAAGTTTTCATTCGTATCAAGCCTAATAAGAGTGCCATTCGGTTCAGGAAGGGGACAAAGTTTTTGCCTCGATTTATAAGACCATTCAAAATCCAAGAGAAAATTGGACCCGTTGCCTATTGTCTCGTACTGCCACCCCACTTGCATAAAACTCATAATGTTTTTCATGTATCTATTCTACGTCATTATGTTGTTGATGAATCACATAAACTAAATTGGAAGGAATTGCAAGTATCAGACATGGGAACCCTCATGGTAGAACCATTACGCATATTGGATTGTAGAGTCCGACATTTCAGAAACCGTCTGGTAGACCAAGTTAAGGTCCAGTGGGACAAGTATAGTCTGGGATCCGCTACTTGGGAGGATGCCGAGACATTACAACGAGATTATCCCTCACTTTTTTACCACCTCGAGAATATGTTCTCGAAGGTTGGGTGTATGTAACACCACCTTTTGACTTAGACAACTAAGATTACCTGAGGCCTAATCACCTTTGTTTTTTTATTCACAGTGAAACTATTAATGATACACTTGAACTTTTAAGACGTATGAACCTTTATTTAAATGTATTTGAATGATGATGGATATGATGCGATATATTATGAGAATGTAAATTTTATGAATGTTTAAATATCACTTGAATGATGATGGATATGATGTGATCTACTATGTGAATGTGAATCCTATTAAGGTTTAAATGTTATTTGAATGATGATGGATATGATGCAATCTATTATGTAAATGAAAATTCTATGAACGGGTAACGTTAATTGAATTATGGGGATATTATGAGATCTATTTCTAACTTGAAAACTTTGATGTTAAAGTTGTTGGTACGTGGATACCAAATTGAGATTATGGTTGTATGCAATTACATGATGATAATGCATAGATATATATGAGTTTATGTTAAAGACTAATCTGCAGGTCAATGGGCTATGAAATAGCCAAGGGATAATAGTAATGAAAGTGGATGTCATGACCATCAACCGAGAAACAATATGGTATGAATCTTTATATGTGAAATTATATTGGTTTGAATGCATTGCTATGATATGTGGACCAGTGAAGGATTTCAGGTGGTGACACTGTCTAAAACTGAATAAACGATGACAAAATTCCCAGCAACACGGTGCCACTGTATATTCCATTGTAGGGTGTGGACCCTAGTCCTGTTAGGAGGGGTGGAGGCATTTCCCATCGTGTATCCTCCGAAACCTGGAGTCATGGGAGGACGGTGTTAGTTCACGCTCCCCTAGATGTGTGATGATGATTGTCAGTTGCCTGCTGGGGAATCTTGGTCAACATAGTGACACTTCCTCTTACGGGTTCTATTTGGAGTTAGGTCAATATAGTTGACGCTCCAAGATAGTCCAGCGGAGGAAGGATAGGAATGGAAGATTTAAGTAAGTTAGGGAGGAACGATGAGTAGAAATAGTTGAGAGTGTATGGAGATTTTCCTTATGGTGGAATTTATTGTTCTTTTCTTCTGAAAAGAAGATGTGTATATATGCATATTCATAATTACTTAACTAAACTACAAGTTGTCTAAATAAACATTGTTGAGCTAGATTATTGTAATTAAGGGATTTCACAAACATTTGATTGGTCTATTAACTTTTGTAAAATGAATAGTCTTGTTGATTGGATTGGATGCATACAGAAATTACTATTGAGGCGATAGTTATTGTTATTAGTATATGCACAAGACTTGTATGTACTAGCTACACATGCATTTATTGCACATGTACACTGGTATGTATGAATTTTCTTGGCTTACTTACTAATAATGTTGGTTATTGGATATGAATGTGTGAACCATGTGTCTTTTCCCTTGTATTATAAAATACTTTAACTTCGGGACGAAGTTTCATGAAGGGTGGGTGTATGTAACAACCCTAAGTAATTAATCAATTGTCAAGATTTAAATAATTGTTTAATGTATATTAGTTTAATTAATTAATTAATTAATTGTCCTGGTTAAATATTTGTTTAATGTATATTAGTTTAATTAATTAATTAATTAATTGTCCTCGTTAAATAATTGTTGAATGTATATTGGTTTAATTAATTAATTAATTAATTTCATGATTTAATATATGTTTAATAAAATCCAGCTTAACAAATTATTAACTATTATTTTGTATCGGAAGATCAACCCATTAATGAAAATAGGATAAGGTGTTGACACCTAATTGAGGGAGGGTAGTTGAGAATTAAATGAGGGAAGAAGGAGGTGAATGAAGGAAGGGAGGATAAGGCAAGGGGGAAACATTATTGTTGAGGAGGATTGTTTTAGCTGGCTGGAGGAGGAGCTTGTGGTGTTTTTGCTAAGGAGCTTGGGTTTTGTGGAGGAGCTTGTGGTGGTTTTGCTGAGGAGCCTGTTGGAGGTCTGTCACAAGGGGCACCAGGGTTGCTGGGGATTTTGGGATCGAAGGGCCAGGAAACCGCAAGGGTTCCTGGAGCTGGGAGCCGGAGAGGCTCTGTTCCTAGCTGGCTGGGAGGAAAAGATTCAGTTTTCAGGCAGTTTCAAGCAGTTTCAACAACAGGAAAGCAAAGGACAAACTTCTTCTTCAAGAGGCATTTTTCCAATATTAATTTTGTTCAGAATGAAAGTTATGATATGAATTTATGTATGGAAAATGTGTAATATGTTGTGTAATCTGTTTTGTGACTATTTTGGACTGTATAAAATGAGAATTTAATATTTAGCTGGTTAATTTGCTAGAACTTCAACATAAATTAGTTAGATTGTTGTAATGAAAACAGAAATGGAAATTTGATGTCGTGTTCAAGAAAGGAAAAGTAATTTAGATTATAAATTTACCATTTAACTTTGAAGCCTTAGTAAAGGATCTTACAGATATCGACCGTTGATCACGGAAAACATGTGGCATTCGATCTATAACTTCGGGTACGGAGTACTTCGAAGGAAAAAGGATTTGGAGTGTTCAAAACTCCCGAACGTCGAAGTCCCGAAGTAGATCACAGTTTTCGATCACAAGGGATGCATGGTGCTCGGTCTGTAACTCCAGGTACGAATTACTTCGGAGGAAAAAGGGTTTGGAGTGTTCGAAACTCATGAACATCAAAGTCCCGAAGTAGATCATAACTGTCAATCACGAGGGACGCATGGCACTCGATCTGTAACTCCAAGTATGCAATACTTCAAGGAGAAAATCCTTTGGAGCGTTCGAAACTCCCGAACATCGAAGTCCCGAAGTCAATCAGGGCCATCAAAATCTCTAAGGACACACGACGTCGAATTGTGAACTTTGGTCATTTGCCACTCCGAAGGATTCACACAATGGTTGTCTTGGCACATGTTGTCTTTGCGTCTGGTCATAGCCTGCAGTCATATGCGAGTATAGATGGATGGAAGAACCCGAAGAACTAGGGAGAGGCTACCTGCCAGCTCTAAGCTCATTTTGGAGCATGGAGACCGTGGCTGGAAAGCTCTGGAAGATAAGAATTAGATAGAAACCCCAAATGGGGGTTTTGATTCTCCTAAGAAGAGCGAAATTTTGATGCCCCCACCATGGGTGTGTTACAAACAAAATATTCTATGTAGACATGGGTGACTTAGTATAGCTTCTCTGGTCAAGGACGACAAGGAATACTACCACAAAAATGAGATAATTATTGAAGATGAAATAAGGTAAGCAGTGATACTTCCCTATTTTTGGTTTTTTGAATATTTTGTTGATATTTTTACTTTTCTCTTTTGTTAAAAATAAAAGAATCTAAATGTCTCTTACAAAGAATAAAATAATATGGATACCAAGGGTATGTCTCCTTGACGAAATAATGAATGAAGATGAAAAATACAAATGGTATATAGTTCATGGATGAGTTTAGAGGCCATGTGTGAAGCATGTATAATAATCAACCATAAAGAATATGAACCACTTAGGAGTCTGGGAGAATAGTCAATTAAATTGATGAGAGGAAAATATGAAGCTTCCTCTATGATGTGCACTATATGGAATCCCAATACTAAAGGGGGAAGAAGTGGTGTGGGTTCCAACATGCAACAAGATACTAAACCAAGGTGAGCCATGAAGGTGGAGTATTATTTTTGGGAAATATCTTAATGCATTTTGAATGGGTGATGCTCCTTGTCAAGGTCGGGTGGGGTGGGGGGATAAATCATATTTGAGGGAAAAACAAGGAAAATACAACATATGTAGAGAGGATGTGATGTAAAATGCCACTTTGAAGAAGTATACTTGAAGGGGGTGGAAATTAGCATTAGTTGAAATGGTGGGAAAAATGGTCTTTGGATGAAACATTTGCACACATGAAATTGATACCATGGTGTGAAATTACTTATGAAAACAAATATGATGGTGCAAATGGTTCCAAAAATGGGGTTTCTGAGCTCTTACAGTAGCAAAATAAAATAGTAGGGAAAATGGTGGGAAAATGAATCTAATGGCACAAATGACATGGAAAATGGAGCTCTTGAGCTCCCATATAGAACAAAAGAAAGTTGGAGCTAAACCTATGAAAAAGATCAAGCACACAAGATAAGAATCATTTTTTCTTGGACACGTTTATGAACAAATGTGATGGTATAAAATTGTTGTGATAGAATCCTAACCTATAGATATTTTCTTAAAATACATGGATCACAAATGTTGTATACGTTATTGAATTGCATGATTAGGAGTTGATAACAAGATGGAAAATGATATGGTGAATATGTAATTGGGTCGTGTCAATCTAATTACAACATCATATTTAGTTTGGTTATTGGTGGTAGGGCACAAGAAGACACCAGCATTATGGAGCAGGGTATATGAAGGTGTTTAAATAGCCCATGCTATCAAGGAAATATTTTGAGTCCAATGGTTTTCACCATTGGTGAAATTGATGTGACATGTAGGTTGTGGAACAATGTGAACTATATGAGAAAGCAAATAGTGAGAGGTAAAAATCATCTACAGAAAAGGGGACCATAAAATAAAATGTAAAACAATTAAAACTAAAAGGCATATATACATACAACTAAAATGGGTGGTATGTGTGAGCTTATGGGTAGAACATCTTCAAATACCACCTATTGGTGGGTTTTGTAGGACATCACCATCGATATTGGCAGGCATGTAAGCCCTTTTCATAAAAATAAAAAGTATGATGTGGGGGCCTCACTAAAGGGACTCGAATTTCCTAGGGTCTAACTTTTCTTTGCTTGTGTCATAGATAAGGATTAGGTAACCTTCATGAAGGGTGAAAGAGTGGGCCTATCAATCATAGTGATCCTTAGAACATTTTTCATAGCCTCATTTTTCTACAACAAAATACAGTGGTCTCCATATGCCTATTCCAAGGTGACTATTATTTTCTCTAAGCAGTGGTGTCATATAGGATTTTGATGGATAACTCGAAAGAGGGGATCTTGCATTCTATGGGTAAAACTATTTTTATTTCATGGACAAGATGAAAGGGTGTAAACCCGATGGTAGTTTGTACAAATGTCTTATAGGGCCTCTAGGCTAAGAAAAGGAAGTGATGCTGGTTAGATTTATTCTTCTTGACTATCTGCTATTACATGGATTTGATTCCTTTATTGACAACCTCAAGCTTACCATTAGCCTATGGAAGGTAAGGAGTGGCGAACTTGTGTGAAAATACTAAATGGAAGTCCAACTATTGGAGGAATTCATTCTCAAAATGTATATTGTGGTTAGAGACCAATTGCTTAGGGACACTAAAGTTAGTGACAATGTGGTTAAAAAGAAGCAAGTAATTGTTCTTGCCTTATTGTCGAAGGTTGGCATAGCCTTAGTCCACTTCATGAAATAATAAATTGCCATGATTATGTTCTTGTGTTGAACATTGGATGTATGTCGGCGCTCCCTGAAGTCAATCCCCCATTTAAAAAATGGATTGGTGGTGATAATGGGGTGTAGTGGAGCTCTTGACTTGGAAGAGAATATTTGGAAATTCATAAACCACTTAAGCACACAAATGTAGTCATGAAATAGGGAGGGATAATAATGGCATGCTTGGCTGATCGTTTGAGGAGTAACCATTCCTAATAAATGGCCACCAAAAGCATCATTATGGCAGTCATTAAGGACCCATTATTCCTCTTCATGAGATAGGCATTGATGTAAAATGGTGTTGAATCCTCACTAGTAAAGCATATCTTTGATGGGAAGATAATGAGGCGCTGGATGATGGATACACCAACAATCATCACATCAAAATATGAGGACCAATTTTATGTGTGAAGACAACTCAATACGTCACCATACCAAGGGTCCTTCTACAAAATTAGAAAGAGTATTTCATTAGGGAGGTTTTCATTGAGGGTTTGATCTACTACACTAGTCGGGAGATCAGTGATGAAATTGAAAAGAGCCAAGGCTTTCTTGCTTTTGGATTTAGTAAATTATAAACAAAATTCTTTAATAATTATGATCCAATGAGTGAACTTACCATTGGTAAGTTATCATCTTAGTATGTTTTGCATGGGGTTTGAATTTTCTATGACTTTGGTTTTGTAAAAAAGTTGTAGTGATGAAGTTTTTGAACGGAATGGAGCATGACCAAGGCTAAATTTTGACATGGTTGTAATTCAATGGTGGTCCTAATAGGTTCTTACTGACATGATAAATAACATTCTTGCAACCATCCTCACCTATTATACTAACACTCATGTGACAAAGATTGAGGTAGAGACATAAAGGATGTAATACTTATCAAAGGAGGGGATAATAAAAGGGGTAGATGTGAGCACATGTTTCAATGTTTCAAATGAATATTGGGATTCATCATCCCATATGAATTCAATTTCTTTGCACAAGAGATGCAAGAACCCATGGGCACATGTGGTGTAATTAGAACAAAACTATGTAAGAAGTTGACCTTACCTGGAAGGATTTATAATCAGTGTTGATTATGTGAAGGGGTTATTTCAATGATTCCTAGGAGTATTAAGGAATAAATAGTAATCCCCTATTGGGAGATGATGAGTTCCAAGAGGCATATAGTTGTAACATAGAAGATACACTTGAGTGGGTTCAAGTAGATATTTTACTTCGGACATTGCAAGAATGTGACATGGAGGTCTTCTATGTGTTGTGATAGTTTCTTCAATCTAGTTATGAGGTCATTGAGATAAGCTAGAATGACATGAACTACATTATAGAATGCATGGCACATGGCACATTGGGATGTGGCTCCAGCATTATTTTTTCCAAAGGGAGTGACATGATAGGTGAAAGTACTCCATGGGGTGATGATGATAGTCTTATATTAATCTTACTGAAAAATTCAAATATATTTGTACCTTGAAAACTCATCCATGAAGGGGTGAAGTTCATGGCTAGCACGTGTATCGATTACCTGGTCGATGAAGGGAGTAGGGAAATTGTCTTTGGAATAACCTTGGTTTATGTCATGTAAATCAATACAAATGTAGATGGTACGTTGAATTTTATTCACATGGGTAGGATTAGAAACCAATGAGGTGTATCCAATTGGGAAGATGAATGTTTTTGTGTAGAGTTGATCTATTTCTACACTAATGGCCAAAGCTTTGGTGGGATGGAGAGGCCATTTGTTTTGCAAACAAGGGATGTGTTTTACCATGTTTCAATGTGACGCTCAATAATTCTTGTATTAAGTCTAGGAATTTCCAAATACGACTAACAAAACACATCACAAATATCTTGGAAAAATCCTTTGTAATCTTAAACCTCCTCAAGGAACATGTAACTCCAAGAAGTATGTTTTTTGTAACATTGGGTGTAACAAAAATATCCACCATGATGGTGGGTGAAATATTGGCCATATTTCCTTCCTCGAAGAAATCTGGGGTAGGGATGGAATTCTTGAACTAATTCTACATGGCCACAGGGAATCAAATCTTTGGCCTCAATAGTATATTTTTTAGAGGTGGTGGAAGGGGTGAACGTGTCTTGAGGTAAGAAATAGGACCGATGATACATATCATCCAAGGGGTAATTAGGAGCATTCATGGCTTCTAGAATGTCTCCATCTAAGTGGAATTTGTGGTCCTAGAATGTCTCCATCTAAGGGATGGGTGAGTGAGTGTTACAAACACTCAAACTCTATACATATGTGACAGGTGACTCTCATGAGAAAAACTCACAAGTGAGGAGATAATGTACATGGAGTGAAATTTCATCCATGGTAATGTTTGTAGTGCAGCATAAGGTGGTGGACCAATGATAATGAATTGTCATCATAAGATATAGTTCATACTAATGTAGAGATGTGATCAATCATGGTGAATTTTGTGGTATCTATTAAAGTTGGAGGAAAAATGTACCATTTGAGTTCAACTTGGGGATAGATTAGCATGTGTTGGTGGTGAGGAGTAGTGAGGGTTGTCTGAAAGTGGGGGAATTCTAGATAGTGATGGGTGTAATGGTTGAATGTTTTTCATAAGGCACAAGGGTGATTAGTGCAAAATGTTGTGTTTTTCTTCTATGTAGGTTCCTTTTGGGGTGGGGTATGGGCACCCCGAGACAAATGGATTGTTATAAGTGGGGTCATAATTGGTGGATGGTGAAGGTTTTGCACCTCTATGAATGTAGGGAAAAAGTTGTTTTGGTGGTAATTGATGTCTCAAAGGGTGAAAGGAGGTGGAATCCAAGCACTAGAAGTGTTATAAGTGATCATGATGGACCTAGGGGTATTGACGCCCCTAGATTTCTTGTCCCCCCGCCATATTTCTTGCTAGCTTGTGTCTTAGTTGGTACAATGGGTATTGAAGGTGTCTCTAGGGACACAATTTGTGAGGTTCCTAGAGGTGGTATGGGATTGAATACTAATTAAATTAGTGGTACCATGGATAAGTCAAGGTAGGGCGAAGAGAGGTGCCAAAATGGTATCCCTGGAGTGAGATCGGGAAGGGATAATGTGGACATCATAAGGGTTTCCATGATGTTATGTGGTGGGAGGAGGAAGGGAATCTATGTGATGGGATTCATTATTGGGTGGTTTTTCTCCAAGGAAACCAACCCGTGACGAGGTAAGTCACCCTCACCTAATGATGTCATGGTCTTAATGGTAATACGTGCACTAGGTGTGGATGAAAATTTCACGAGTGTATCATTAGAGGATGTGATGGTGCACATGAGGATGATACTAATGGAGGAGCTTGGGGAGGAGGACCTTGATATTCCCGAATAAATGGAGCCTGTGTAGACACTTGGACCCATATTGGTGTAAGATGGGAGTTGTTAATTGGCCTCAATGGTGGGAAAGACATTATCAAGGTTACCATGTGGGAAAGGTTTGTAATATACACACTAATAAAAAGTAAGAATCTTCCCATCATGGGGGAAAAACATGATGTGGAAGATTGAGGAGGTGCTCATCTTCTAATGGAATGTACATAATTGTGTCTACGAAGAATATTGTAGTTGAGTGGAGAGTCAACCACCTCTATGTCGCTCAAGACCATCTTGCTCCCTAGATTGATGGGGATGTTCTAAAAGATCCATTTAGGTTTAGAGGATGACCATCATAGGTTTGAAGGATAATGATGGAAGAAATGAGCTTGGGAGAGCCTAAATTCTACCAAATCATGGTGGACTAGACATAAGTGGATGCACATTTGATAATAATACAATGATGGATGATTATTTTTTTATCATGTTAGGGATTTGGAATGCAACGAATGGAACCTTGTCTCAAACTTGTCTAAGTCAAAGGTCATCAAGCATGAATCCAAAGAGTTGATGGTACACATATTTGATAATAAATCCTTCTTCTAGTAAGGACGAGTTTGGAGGACCTATATTGATGACATGGAAATAGGTTCATGAACTAATTCATCCATAATGTTATAGATATGGGTGAACCTTGCATGTGGGTTATAAGAAGTGAAATATAGAGGAACCTTTGGGAAACATGATTTATGGTAACTAATAGGACATGGAATCTAAAATGTGTTTCTAGTTGAGGGTATCGTTCTCTGCTAGATTCTTCTTAGTGTAGTCATAAGTTTGGTTGTGAGTTTGAACGTGTACATTTTATGAGTTCAAGTAGATATTATGATAGGACATATCTTCTAGTAGGGAAGGATTATAATTTTTGTAATAAATATATAGTTGTGAAGAGACTAGGGTCTCTTATTGGTTACCTACTACCCTTTGTTGAGGGAATGGATTTTATAGAACTATGGGTTGTGAAGTGTTAAGTTGATCTTGTTGAGTGTTACAATCCCATTATGGTGGATTGGGACTGAGATTACCTGATATTTCCTTCAACCTCTTAAACTTGAATATTTGAGAGAAGTGATGAGTGTAATGGCCATACTCATCATAAAGTGTGCAAGGAAACTTCATCCTAAGATGGTTTTTATTCCCTTGTTTGGGTTGGTTATTAAGGCCAAAATTTTGGTTATATTTTGTGGTGTCAGGGTTTCCCCTAGTATTAGTGGTTGGATTGGGTGCATTATCTCCTTGTCCCTAAGGTTGATTCTTCGATTTAATTTTCCCCTTATTTTCCCCCTTATTTTCCTCCTTATTTTTTGGATTCAAGGGACTAGTTGTGTTTAGTTATCAGAAAGCTTCGATTTGTTGGGTTGATGAAGGAAGAATGAAGTTGACACCAACTTGAGGTAAGGAGAGTTTTGGTGTTAAGGGCCCTAGTATAGGACGAAAGATATTTTGATAAGGATTCTCATGTGGGGGGAACCACAAGAATGTTTAGGACCATATGACGAGGATGCACTACTATTACGGTGTTGACTAGTGCACGATGGGTCATTCACATGTTAGGAAGGGTGAGTTATAGAGTTGTAAGTGTTGGCACATTTGTGTGGGGTTCATGACCTATCATAAGGGTTACTGGATCTAGGGTAAGGCATATTGTAATTCTCATATGTGATTTGGACATATGATGTGTTGTATCTACCGTAGTGGTTTCCATATTGACAAGTTCTAGAAGAGAAGTTTGTATGGATCAATTGATTAGGGGCATGCATAACAAGCCCAATAACACCATCAGTAGAATGATATGATTCTATTGATTTTTGTTAAAAATAATGATGGTGAGGGCCATTGGGGATGATTGGGTACATATACCTAGACTGGGCATAAATGAGGTCAAAATTCTATTTTTTGAGATTGGCCTCATCTTCTAACTGAGGCATGGCAGTGGCCACATCTTTGTTGATGATAGGGAGAAAACAATTTAAGAATCAATGTAAGAAGATATTGTCTTTAATCTCAATTTTACATAGATCATGCCATATGTGCCACTCATGGATATGGTCTATGAGGTGTTTGGAAGTAGTTTGGTGAAAATTGGTCAAAATATCAACTCCTATATCGTGATAAACTAGTTATTGGAAGAAAGTAAAGAATGCTTCAGTTATGGAATTAAAGGTGGTATGAGATCAACTGCTTCATTAATGTACCCTTTGGTGGCCACTTCAATGAGATTTCATTGGAGTAACATAATACATATAGAATCAACCATGACACTATTAGAGTAACACCATATATGAAATATTATAACATAGTTGGAGGGATCGTCTCCAAGTCAACCCTCAAATTTTGGAATATCCAGGGGTAATTTGGTTAGCATAGGTGGCCACGTGGGGTCATGCTAGATATGATCATTAATGATTTTTGTCATATTTGGAAGATTAATACTAGCCATGTATCGTAATTTAGGATAGTTGGGTGGGTTGGGTTTGGCCATAGCGGATGAAAAGTCCACTCTCGATCTAGACAAGGTTGAACTTGAAAAAAAGGTTGAACTTTAAAATGATGCACCTCAATGGGAATGTGAGGGGGACCCAACATGCCTTGTTAGATAAATGGAAATATCATGAATCCCTCCCAACAAAAGGGGAAGGTTGTGAAGCCTGAGAGAATGCCTAGGTGACTAGGAGTTTACTATGTTTCCCAACTATTTAAATTTCTCGCAGCTACAACGGAATAGTTCTATAGATCAATGTTATATAAAAAAATAATGAAATTCTCAAATAAAACATGTCTAATATAAAATTAGTGTATAGGTTGTGCAATAATGTCTTATCACTATATTTCAGTAACCAACTATGTCAAGCTTTGATGTAGGGTTTTTCTCATATGTTTTGAAAAGTAAAAGCACACTCTTGTGACTGTAGCAATCTTCCACTCAAATTGTAACTATACCTTCTAAAATATCTCAATGGATGGTGATGAAATCCACTGAAGACAACCATTAAAGGTGTGAAAGAGAAAATTATAGTGAGGCATCCTTGGAACAACTCCAAGAATACCACAAATATCTACCTCAAGTGCATCCACAGCTTACAAAATCCACTTGGTGATAATCCTAGGTTTTGGCCACTAAGATATATCTTCATGGAATGCAGACAAGGGTTAAAATGTAGGTTAAAAATATCTAGGTGGCTTTGTTAAACTATCAACCCTGACCTTAACATTAACATTCAAGAGAACATCCCTTGATCTTTGTTTTTTCACATCTAATAGAAAGACTTTCAAGTTGCCTAGGAAAACAACTATGTTACAAATAAGAAATTATCGTGGGGAGTTATTTGGATTCTTATCCCCATAATACTAACTTGACTATAATTTATTTTGTGACCTTAATGGAGGAGTTAAGTCAGTTATATGATTAAGTTTCTTGATTTAATGGGGCTAAATTGGCCTCATGAACTATCAAATTTGATTTAAGGTGTGATAAAGGAGGTATTTCAGACTTCTAACTATTTATAATTCACCAAGATTTCTTATGGGTGAAACATGAAGAACATACTTTGGTAAAGAAGAATTTTTAGGTCCTTTGTGTGTGTGCTTAAGTGACGTGATTAAATTAAAATTGTGATGCTTGAAAATAAATTATAGAAAATAAAATTGCAAAACCTTAAGAAATTGACAAAGATAAACATTGAACCATATGTTCATTTTCACCTAATTGCAAGCGATAATTTGTTAAACCAAATAATTAATTCTTTACCTAGTTATTTTCCTAATGTAATTGAGTAATTAAATGATCAAATCAACCCATGTGTGATGGAAATTAATGAAATAAATGTTATAATCTCAAGTATTATATTAAGCAAAAAATTATCTAAGTGGAAAATACTAGAAAGTATGATTTACTTCCCTACCTACTAGGTTTTGTGATTACTAAGCACTAAATAAGATTAGTTAATAGAATTGAAGCAGTCAATAATTTCTAAAAAAATCAAAATTTCATGTTAAACCTCATAACACAACCACCTGAATATAAAAAAAACTAAACATAAACATTGTTGCATGGGATATAATAAACACATTCATTAAAATGGTGCACATAGACAGTGAAATACAAGCACAACAAAGTCATGCAGGTCTTGCATGGGGAGACCTACATGAACAATGCAAAATGAAAAGAAAAATCAATGTGAAATGTGCGGAGGAGAGACTAACTTGTGCACAAAACAATAAGATACAAAAAATATGACCTTTTGAAGATTCAACCTCTACCGGAAAGATTAAGGAAAATACAAAGATGGCATTGAATGCAAACCATCAAAATTTAAATTTAAGCATAGACACAACCTAGGATATATATATAGTAATCTAAAATCAAAGTGGAGTCCCCAATCTGTGTTGGGATTTTTGATGCAATGGTGAGTAAAATGCCTCTATTAGTAGGCTACTAAGATAACAACAACAAATATGAGAGTGTGGGACAAGCAAAAGAGTAAATCAAACAAACTATAAATAAGATGAGAGCATAAGCATCATTAAATTATGAATTTAACAATCAAACACCTTTCAAAATATAATTTTTTTGGGGGGGCGGCAACAGTACTCATATGATTATCCAATGGAAAAGAAATAAAAACACAAAATATCACCTTGTTGAAAGTAGATGGTAGTAGATGGGATCCAAATCTCTCCTTGGGAGGGTACCTCATCGGAAAGTTCTAGCTGAAAAGTACACATTCTATTCGCCCTAGCATCTACCTTTGGCTACATGCTAGGCGTTGTCGTGCCAAAAAAACATCGTTTAGGGCCTCAAAACGGTCGTGCCAAAAGTTTGGGACCCAAAAAAATGGTAGAAAAAATGCCAAGATGTGCAACCATTATGAATTAGTGGAACAGGTGGGTGGCCACCAGTATCCACCTGGATCATTCCTCCCCCCTTAGGAAGAAATCGTCCCCATTGTGTCAAGTTCCTCCATCGAATGGGGAAACTTCTTCTCAATCTAACTCTCGGTGAGCCACTTACCCTGGTGAAGAAGTTGCCATGCTTTGAAAACTCGATAGAGTTGGATGTTATGTTGGCGGTGTTGGGTATGTGTTATATTCTTTGCACGAGTAGTAGTGACTGAGTGCCTGCGCCGGGCGCGCAGGGGGGTAAGAGGGGGGGCCGCTAGGCCCCCCCTCGGGGGGTGCAGGGGGGCGGAGCCCCCCGCGCGAGGGTTCGGGGGCAGCGCCCCCGAAAAAAAAAAAAATTGGGCTGACATATTTTCGCCGGTTTCGGGCCGACATATTATCGTCGGGCCAACATATTTCCAGGACGACATATTTCCGGGACCACATGATATTAGGTGGTTTTCGGCACATGATTTTTGCCGATGGTTTTCTATTTCCGGTTAAGAAATTAGGGTTTTGGACTAATCCAGGTCATTGGGTTAGGGTTTTGGATGTCGCTGGCTCCTATATGTATATTGTATTGTAAACAGTGTAAAGCAATGTGTATCAATATAATATATGTTGGTTTTCCCGGTTTGGGTTTCCAGGTGAAAAATCTCTGTGTAATGTTTGTATTTGCCA
>JASDQU010101404.1:539019-564263 GCA_032191745.1 Picea mariana | reverse complement strand
TCATTCAAAGACAAAGCACATTGATGTTCAATATCACTTTGTGAGAGACATGATTGAAGAAAAGAAAGTATCACTGATGAAGGTGGACACTTTGAAGAATGTTGCAGATTCATTAACAAAATCTGTGAGCACTGAGAATTTCTCTTGGTGTAGAGGATCCATGGGCATTGTTGCCTTGGATTGTTGACTATGTAACCTTGTAACCCCTTGTGTGCAAAGAAAACAACAAGTGGGAGAATGTTGGGTATGTGTTATATTCTTTGCACGAGTAGTAGTGTCCACCTGGATCATTCCTCCCCCCTTGATGTAGCCCTACACAACTCTATTGGACACAAGTCTTTTTAGGTGTTCTTGGGGTTCCAACCATTGACCCCCATTGATGTAGCTCTTCCCATTACAACTGCATAGGAAGAGTCCTTCCATGCTCAGACCGAGGTTGATCGAGAAGCCAAATTTTTTGAGCGAATCCAACACATCCAAAAACAAGTTCATGATATTTTTCCGAAATTCAATGCCAAGTACAATCAGTGCCACGATCAACATCAGGTACCACACAAGTTTCATGTGGGAGATAAGGTGTGGTTGCATTTGCAGAAAGAGCACATCATAGGACCCCATTGAAAGCTCCATCCACTCCGATACGGGCCTTAGACCATCACTAAGGCTATGGGTGAGAATGATTTTGAATTAAGTATTCCCCCTTTCCTTGGCTTACACTCGATATTTAATGTGGAATTGCTTCGACCATATTTTTCACCTATCCCAGACACTTTAGACGTAATCGAGTACTTGGCCCCTGTAGAACTCAATCATGAATGCATTGAACATGCGACAATTGATTGGATCATGGACACCAAGATGAAGGGCACCCGCCTGTAAATTCTAACCTTGTACAATATCTACTGCAAACTGATATTCAGAAAATAACAGAAAAGATACAATGGAAAATACAAACATTACACAGAGATTTTTCACCTGGAAACCCAAACCGGGAAAACCAGCATATATTATATTGATACACATTGCTTTACACTGTTTACAATACAATATACATATAGGAGCCAGCGGCATCCAAAACCCTAACCCAATGACCTGGATTAGTCCAAAACCCTAATTCCTTAACCGGAAATAGAAAACCATCGGCAAAAACCATGTGCCGAAAACAACCTAATATCATGTGGTCCCGGAAATATGTCGTCCCGGAAATATGTCGGCTCGGCGATAATATGTCGGCCCGAAACCGGCGAAAATATGTCGGCCCAAAAAAAAAAAAATTTCGGGGGCGCTGCCCCTGAACCCCCGCGCGGGGGGCTCCGCCCCCCTGCACCCCCCGAGGGGAGGCCTAGCAGCCCCCCCTCTTACCCCCCTGCGCGCTCAGACACTACTACTCGTGCAAAGAATATAACACATACCCAACACCGCCAACATAACATCCAACTCTATCAAGTTTTCAAAGCATGGCAACTTCTTCACCAGGGCAAGTGGCTCACCGAGAGTTAGATTGAGAAGAAGTTTCCCCATTTGATGGAGGAACTTGACACAATGGGGACGATTTCTTCCTAAGGGGGGAGGAATGATCCAGGTGGATACTACTACTCATGCAAAGAATATAACACATACCCAACATTCTCCCACTTGTTGTTTTCTTTGCACACAAGGGGTTACAAGGTTACATAGTCAACAATCCAAGGCAACAATGCCCATGGATCCTCTACACCAAGAGAACTTCTCAATGCTCACAGATTTTGTTAATGAATCTGCAACATTCTTCAAAGTGTCCACCTTCATCGGTGATACTTTCTTTTCTTCAATCATGTCTCTCACAAAGTGATATTGAACATCAATGTGCTTTGTCTTTGAATGATAAGCAGGGTTCTTCGCCAAGAAAATTGCACCCTGGCTGTCACACTCTATTCTTATAGCTTCTTGTACCAACCCAATACCTGAACACAATCTTTGTAACCATACTGCTTTCTTACTTGCATGAGTGGCTGCCATGTATTCAGATTCTGTAGTCGAAAGTGCCACTACAGCCTGTCTTTTGCTCATCCAACTTATTGCTCCTCCAAACAGGTTAAACACATACCCGCTTGTAATATTATATAACAGAAATATAACAGAAATATTATATAATTTAACTTGGCAACAGGAGAAAAAATCTCACTAAAATCAATTCCCTCAACCTGGGAATAACCCTTTACTACTAACCAAGCTTTGTATTTCTCCACTTTTCCTTTTGCATACAGCTTCTTTTTAAATACTCATTTGTTTCCAATGGGATTTCTTTCAGTCAACAACTCCACTAGATCCCAAGCCTCATTCTTATCCAAGGCTGACATTTCTTCATCCATGGCCTTTTTCCATAGTTTTCCATCCTCTAAATCCACTTCCTCCCTGACAATTCTAGGATCATAATCAGTAATAAACAAAGAAAAATTTGAACAGAAATCAGATGGAGTATACCTTTCCAGTAGTCTTCTTTCTCGGACCAATCTCCTCAATACTGGAGTATGAGGATCTTCTTCTTATTATTCATATTCTTCTGTAGAGTTTGATTCATCATCCTTTAAATCAAACTCTATTTTCTCTGGTTATTCCTTATTTGGTAGGACATCTTGTTTAACAACATCCTTCATTTCTCTAAATACCACATCTCGGTTATACACAACCTTCTTAGTTTCTGGGTTCCAAAGGTTATAACCTTTGAGACCATATTTATACCCAATAAAGATACACTTTCCAGCCTTCTTATCTTGCTTACTCATGTTTTCCTTTGGAACATGAACATAGGCCTCACAGTCAAATACCTAGAGATGTGTGAGAAGGTTTATTACCATTCCATACCTCTTGTGGAGTCTATTCATCTAGTGTTGATGAGGGTGATCAGTTGACCAGGTAACATGCAGTACCTACTGCCTTTGCCCAGAATTCTTGCCCTAAAACGGCACCAGTGAGCATGCACCTTGTTTTTTCCATCAACTTCTTGTTCATCCTTTATGAAACTCCATTATGTTGAGGTGTATATGGAGTAGTCTTATGTTTCTATACTGCACTTCTTACAGAATTCTTCAAATTCATTCCCGCAAAACTCTCCATCGCAGATATCCCACTGTAACAAGGCTTATCACAGCCCTGAGCCAAACCCTTGACCACAGAGGCGTCCCCCTGAAGCCAACAAGGCTCTCATACCAAATGTAGATTTTAACCTTGTACAATTATTTACTACAAATAGATTTTCAGTAAAAGAACAAAAAAGATACAATGGAAAAAATAAACATTACATAGAGATTTTTCCCCTAGAAACCCAAACCAGGAAAACCATCATATTCTATATGCATTCACAATCATACATTGTTTACAATACAATATACATATAGGAGCCAACGGCATCCAAAACCCTAACCCAATGACCTGGACTAGTCAACAACCCTAATTCCTTAACCGGACATAGAAAACCATCGACAAAAATCTTGTGTTGAAAAACAACCCAACAATGGACATGAAAATCGAGGTGACACGAAAAACGAAAAAAAATGCGACACATTTCCCGAGAAAAAAAAATTATCGAGGGTGTTGCCCCTGAACCCCCGCGTAGGGGGGCTATCGCCCCCCTGCACACCTGGCGCAACGTAGCAAATGCAATATCTAGTCGTGCAAAGAATATAACACATACCCAACACTCGCTCTTCTTTTGTGGGGTGATGTGTCTCTTGATCATGTTTTCTCACAACCTATTCAACCAATGGTTAAGGAAGTGGTTGTGTCAATGCAATCTTCAGTTGATCCCACTCTTCTCTTGGAAAGTGACGAGTCTACCAAAGTGATCAAACCAATACAATATTTGGTCAATCCCACTCTTCTTGTGGGGAGTGATGTGTCTTTCGTCGATGTCTTTATCATTTCCAGTTCAGTACCTTCTAAACAAGGGGGAATTCCTCTCTTTTCGAGCATGCTCCCTCCAAGTCCTAGGTTGGTTTTCTTTGGTTGGAATGATCTTGTTGAGCCTTTCCTTCCTTCTTCTGGACCTTTCCAAATAATGGTTAAAGTTAATTTAACAAGTAATTTCCATTGTATTGTAGATGAAGGAGCCTCTACAAGTATTTTATCCTCCTTGGCTTGACAAGCTCTGGGTTCTCCTAAGCTTGCGTCAACTACCAGTGAGTTGTTGTATTTTGACAAAACACCTAGTGAATATTTGGGGATTCTTCCTCAGTTCCCTATCACATTAGGTGGGAAGACTGTCATAGTCGATTTGTTAGTGGTGTCGAGCCTTTTAAATTTCAATATACTTCTTTGGGGTGATTATGTTTATGCTATGAATGTTGTGGTGTCTCATCTCTTTCATGTGATGCATTTCCATCACAACAGAAGAATTGTCACTATTGATCAACTTTCATCTAATAATCACCATCCTAGTTCGACTTTAGCTCAGGTTTCTCATTTGTATGTTCTTAGTGTTCGAGTAGACTCTTCCCTACCACAGGTGAATTGTGTGGCGTCTTATCCTCAGTGTTCAATTGCTTCTGAGAATGATCATTTACAGATATGTTCGCCTTCTCGAGACAAGTTCTTGGTAATTGATCAAGTGTTGTATCCAATGGGAGCACGTGAGCCTTTGCTTTCCCCTTTTTGCTCGAGTAATCTGGTGCTTCCTCTTTAGTATGATCTTATTGTTTGTGAGGCCTAGAGCCCTGGTATGTGCACATTGTCGAGTCTTAATTTCTTGGATGTTGAATTTCCTTTGGATGAGGCTATCCTTGAAGCTATCATGACAGATTTGTGATCCCTTCCTAAACTCAAATATTTATAGGTGGTTTACCAAAGAATCCCTTGGCTTAATCCTAGAAATGGGCTCTACCTGGAGTACTATGCATAATTCGTAAGGCTATGTGGTACTTTGTACATCTTATACTTTTAGGGTCTCTTGTTTTCAAATTTTGTATTCCATAACAATTGTTATTATCAGAGATTTCTATATTGGATTTATTAACTTATGGGTGACTTTTGTTGGTCTTATATACAAGACTTTGGAGACGTTTTCTTTGGTGTCTTTTTCCCATGTCGATCCGTTTTGACATGTAATGATCTCGAAACTGGCATATAGGTTATATTTTCCCTTTCATGCATTTTTGCATTATCAGTTTCATGTTTTATTTTTCCTTAGGATCGACCCCATTGGGTTGTGACACATAACCTTCTTTTTTGTTTATAAGTGTTGTAATTCATGTGGTAGAACCTACCGTTCATGGGTGCCCTAGTTAGAACCATGTTCATAGTTTGGTGCTCATGCTAAAGTAATTTCATAGGCTCGAGAGCCCTATTTAATCCTACCATGACTGTGCGTTGAAGCCTCATATCTTCTTCTCAAACTTTTTTGTGTCTAATGCCTGTGGGGCTCCCTCATTTTGTGTTAAGTTGTTACACTGCATTGCATTCCATTGCTTGCGCTTTTGAGCCTAATATTGGCTTCAGCTTCTTGTTGTTTAGTCTCTTATGCATTCTCATCAGTTGTTGGCTTTTGCAATATTTTCCTTTGTGACTTGACACCTTTATCACTGGAGGAAACTTTCCCCCAAGTGTTCATATCTTGCACGTGTTTCCTTGCATTAAGCATAGGTATGTTCCTTGCTCTTGGAACTAGTTTGCTTGTCCATGACACTTGTTTCCTCCACTATATTATAGCATTTTTTTACTCTATTTCAGGATTTCATAATATGAAAAAGACAAAAAAAAAATCAAATAACAAAAAAAGAGCATGGGAATGAGTTGCCTTTGTCCTTATTCGCGGTAGTTGAGTCACCTCTGAAAAAAAGCACAAAGTTTCGAGTCGTGTCTCAACAATTTGGGTTAGTATGGCTTTAGAAAATTGAACCAGTTACACAGAGTTGTCACTCCTCCAACTGGTTATTCTTTCAGTCACTATGGAGAGTCTCTTGTTGCCTCCTACATCACAGACTTATGTCAATGTTCATTTTCATTCTATGTTGCATGAGTCACATAATGTGTTGTGTTTTCATTCAGAGGAAGTTTTAACCTATTTCGGTCATTCCACATAACTCTTGGCTTTGCAAGTTGGCCTTCTTGTGTATCAAGTACATCTCAAAATCAAGAGTATGTGTGTCCTATACTCTTGCTAGTATGGATTGTCCTCATTGACTTCCTGGCATGGGGTTAAGCTCTTATCGACTACGACAAATGTTTCTAAGAGTTTTACCTAGAGCCGCACCCTAGACCTATTTACATCACTGATAGGTGACCTTGTGCTCGGCAGATGACATTCCATCATTGATCGTTGACTGAGTGGTTTCCTTTGCATTCGACGGCAAGAAAATTATTCACACATTGGGATTCATGTAGTACCTTGGATTCCATTTGTCCCCATTGGTGGTTTCCTCTGCTTTTTCAACAGTATTCATTATTCGTTGTTACTTAGAGGGTCTCTTCCATGCGTTATTTACATATGGTGCATGCAAGAGACATACTCTGTGGTGCTCCTTTCAATCTTTCATCCAAGTCCTTCCAAATCTTTGTCCTTCTGCTACTCCTCGTGTTGGATGATGGGGCTTTCCTTAATTCCCTCCTTCTAGCAGATCTCTTCCTATCGACTTCAGCACATCTTTCTCTGGGACAGGGATCTAGAGTCATTACTAGTACCTTGGGGTTTGCAGTCATTAGTGGCAAGTTCTCTCGCTATTGACAGTAGGAATACATCACTTTCCCCCGATCGATAGATCCTACCATGTGTTTGACATTAGATCCTCTATTCACACTTGTTAGATTGTACTAGGTACCTCGAGGCCCATTATCATTATCGATGGCTTGTTTCATGTTTGTAAACTATATACATCAATGATCAGTAATCAAACGATGACTCGTTGTGTTCGACTTCAACACATCTATTCACATGGCGCATAATCGTACAATGGAGGTTGATTTGAAGACATCGAGAATGTAGTAGCATCGCCTCTTTTATGGTGATGCCCAAGTTGCAATTGGTCAATACCACTCCTCACATTGGTACCCGTGAAGGATTAGTTATCCATCTCTTGCCCCCAAATATCCTTCGTTGATTATGAGACATACATCCACCATGTATCTCTTTCATGGCTATGATATTTGTTTGACATGGATCCATCATGTATATCTTTTGTGGCCATGATCACTGCTCTATATATATACATTCTTCATGGATCCACAATGTACTTGATTGGCGGCCATACTTATCATCACACCTGAGCATGAGTATGCTCGCCTCACGAATTGTGTTTTCTAACTTGTTTATGTGTTAGTTGTTGTCCTTAGATTGGATTTTGGTGACCTTCACCTTGGATAACTTCTCTTAGAAGACTTATAATGCATTTCGGCCATCGGTTTCTATTATGACCTCACACATTAGGGGGCATCTATTATAGCGTCAATTTCCATCATTGAAGCATTGATGATCTTATTGGCCTAATCCATATCCTCCTTACAGACAACTCTTCCACGTACCTCCTAGAGTCCTTCTAAAAAATATTTTTTTGGAGGATGTACGCACCCTAACAGTTATGCAACATGCGTATATGTGGGTTTCTCAAGAGACAGTCGTGCACATGCTAAGAAATGATGAAAAAATATATAATTATGCCTAATTAAATGTTGAGTTATGGGTTTGGTTGGTCACCTAACTCCCTTTACCCATACTCGATCGTCTCTAACCAACTAGAGACCGAATAAAAGGAACATTTTCCTCAAGGAAAAAGGTAATGATACTTTGCACAGAAGAGAAAACCCCTATATGGTTATCCCCACCAAGTCTGTAAGCCCATACATATCTTGGTTGTTGCTAGTATTTTGACCTGGAAACCCTTGTTTCCATCCTCCTTCTGATCACCAACCTATCTGACCAAGAGTCTCCCATACATTCTCTTTAGGTCTGTGGTGAATTCAATGTCAAGCTCAACCCTTATAGCACGAGTCGGAGTGGAGGAATCTAGGATCTCTTTCGACAAGGAAACTCCGCATCAGACAGGTAAAATTTGTAACTACCTAATTGTTATTCATCAATAATACAGAAAGTCATTCCTTCGAAGTGCATTGTTTTGGTATTGTTTAAATCTGCAATTCTTTTATATGTGCTTCATAGACTACTAATTGCTCGGATTTTTCTGTCATTTTTCATAGAACTAACAAACAGTTATTAGTATAACTACCTCTATGTATAGGTATGCTCATTTGTGATTCTTGTAGGTTGCATGGGAACCATTAGAAAAGAACAAAGGGACTCGGACAATCGAAAACGACATCAACCGTTGGACTCCTGGTGAGTCAATCTTTCGCTTTCTTCCAATAGTTAGTTATTTCTTTGAAATTCAGTTATTATATCTTTGCTTAGTAAAATTTATGGAATTTGCTTGTACGGTCATTGGTACGCTGCAGTATAGCCCACAATTGTAGGGGAATTTTCCCTAAACGCAGCTCCCCTTCTTCAAGCTCCTCTGGTTCCTCTGGTTGGAATTTTGTAGTAGCGATGGTGACACTGGGTTTTGCGTCAATGATTCTTTTTCCCTTATCTGGTTCCAAATCAAAGTCTGAGTCTGAATCTGAATCTGAGGCTTTCGTCTCGGTCAATAATGATTGTTTGGAGCAACATTCATCAATGTTGGGCCAAGGTATTTTTTGGAACTCTCACCACTTTCTAGTGTCCTTCTTCGTCTTCATGTTACCCTTCTTTGCTTGTGGCTTGGACTGGTTGTCCTGGGGCTGGCCATCCTTGATCTGTCCTTTGCATTGGAAGTTAGGGCCACCTTTCTCGTGTGTTTGTTGCAATGGGTTTGCAGAACTAAAATCCTTCTTATTTTTTTGCTTGAACTTTTGCTTGATCTTGACAACATATCGGTAAGCGGCTCCAAGTGACGAGATGTCCAGGAACTCCATATATGTTTGGATGTACCTATGTAGGCCACTACGGTACTTCAGGACCATGTGCCACTCGAAATCTTTAATACCCAGCTTTGTGTGCAAGGTATGGAAGATGTTGGTGTAATCTCGCACACTCTGGTCTCTCTCATGGCGCAGAGTTGTCCATCTCATGTACTGGTCATCGTAGTTTCCAACAGGGTAGTATTGCTCCTTGAGGGCATCAACAAAAGCCACCCAAGTAGTTTATGGCCCAAAAAATGCAGACTCATCTCCGGCACGTTGCTCACAGTATGTTTCCCATCAATCTCTGACATGGGGAAGGTCTTTAAGTAGCACGAAGGTGATCTTTTCACTATTGGAAAAAATTTGGACAAAGAAATAACCCTCTAGTATACTTAACCATTTTTATAATGCGTCGATGTCTATTTGGACTTCAAATTAAAGAATATCAAAGTTAACTTGTACCTTGAAGGGCGTCACACCTCCGAAGTGACTGTTGGTTGAAGGTGTCATCATTGTTGTCAGTGGTCATTGAAGGATTTGGGCGAAATAATCCATCATTTCATTCCTTTGTTGCGTGAGGGCTTCCTCGAGCAACAGTGTGGTAGGATATCCTGCTTTGTCGTCTCTCTTTCCTTCCACCATGGGAGGTCGCTTGGATGGCAAGAGCACTTGTCCTCAACAGAAACTAGCTCAATACCCAACTCTCTATACTCTGACCGTCGGGGACATGCACTAAGAAACGACAAGAAGCAAACTGCTCTGATACCACTGAGTCGAATTATATTGGGAATGAAATGAAGTCAAAGATATAATAAGGAAATACACAAAGATATTACAAGAAACATAGTAATACAGTTAAACTCAGATTCTATTAATGCCTAGTCGTCTGAAATACAAGAGACTATAAAATGCAAAGCACACAAGCTAACTAGAATGGTGGTAGCTTATCTCTAAAGAGAGAGATGTGACGGCTACGCTCATTCGCAAGAAGTTGATTACAAAGAGGCCAAAAAGACCTTTTAACATAAAGCATCAATGAGAAACACTGAACATCCAAAACCCTAACCCCAAAAGATGAAATGCCAAAAGGTTTGTGGGCCCCGATGTGGTTAGTTGATACGTCAACTTCCTGAGGGCGCAACTTTTCCATATGATCTTCGTTTGAGGCGCTTGGTACCTCATCGGAAAGGTCTTGCTGAAAAGTACACATTCTGTTCGACCTAGCATCTACCTTTGGCTACATGCTAGGCGTTGTCGTGCCAAAAAACAATGTTTAGGGCCTCAAAATGGCTAGAGAATTTTGGGACCCAAAAAAAACTTAAAAATATACCAAGATGTGGAACCATTCTGAATTAGTGGAACAAGTGAATGATCACCAGTATCCACCTGGATCGTTTGGCCTAAGGGCACCTTAAAGAATTGAGTTCTTATGTTCTTGGTTTGATCCATCTTGTGCTTGGGATACTTATTTCTCTAACATGTGTGCTAAGGTTTACTTCTCCCTCTAGGAATGTGTCTCTCTTCCTTGTCCTAGTGTTGTTTATCTCTTTCTTCATTGCAGAATTTGAAGGTAATCTTCATTTCTGGATGACTAATGCCTTGGGCCTCTTCCAATTGTAGCATGGTTATGGGGCCCACTTTTTCCAATGGCCAAACCATCAATGAGCCGCTCATTGTCGCTTCATTCGACTACCCTTCCTATGCAACCTTCTCAGTACTCGCACACATCAATGTCAAATAGTTGAGGGATGATTCAAGGATAAATCAACCATTTAGGGTAGGATGGTGTTGAATGTTGTTTTAAACATTTTGCTAATGCAACAAGCCACTACTTTTTTGGATCTTCCCACCATCCATTTGTCAAGCAAGTTAGTTCAATTATGAAGGAACCTTGCACACTGTGGCTATAGTGTTTCTCTAGCCAACTTTCAAGATGCACACTACGTTTTTACTTTTTTTCCACATTTTGAACGAACTTCTATGATCCACATGTCCCTAGTAATCATCACATTTATATACAAATAGTGCTTTAGGAATTAGATCATATGTACAAAAATGTGTTTATTTTCTAATATGATCACAAGTGTGAGCTAGATTTTCCTGTAGACTATTGTATTTCTTCCTTCTTGTCAACTAACATGTTTTCTTGTCATTCTTGATGTTAAGTGTGATTGTTGTTTATGATTATGTTTCTGCATAATCTCTGGTTTGATAGTGATAATGTAGTCTAGCAAATTTCATGATGAATGGATTGCAATTAGTTAAATTTGCATTAATTAATCAAGTACATTGTTACTATTAGTTTCTATCATATTTTCCATAACAATAATTGTCTTCAGTATAGGTATTTCTTAAAGCATGAAACACACAAAGCACTCCTTATATACATCAAACTAGATGCACTTATGACCTTATGAGTCATCTTAAATCCCTCAAAATTGCAATGTTCTAAGAGAAGCCCCCTATTCAAATTGTTGTGACACTTACTAGTTAAGTGGGTTCCACAAATGTCTCCTTTACCTTTAAATGGCATCTTTTGAATGATTAAGGTGGTCCTTATATACATCAAACTAGATGCACTTATGACCTTATGAGTCATCTTAAATCCCTCAAAATTGCAATGTTCTAAGAGAAGCCCCCTATACAAATTGTTGTGACACTTACTAGTTAAGTGGGTTCCACAAATGTCTCCTTTACCTTTAAATGGCATCTTTTGAATGATTAAGGTGGTCCTTGCCATGTTGAAAGCAATTTAGGTGTCAATTCCATGTTTGATCATTAATTTCCATTATTTTCCTCTATGCTAACATCATTTTTCCTTATCTTGGTTGCTCTGTAAAACCAAGAAAAATGAAAACTCATAATCCTTCCTTTCCTTTAGAAACTAAAATGGGGATCAAAAAGTCTTCTACCTCTATATTTAGGAGAGAAATATATTCTTTGCAATTCATGAAGCATCTATGTAACCCTTTGCATTAATTTTCAAAAACATAGTGTTGCTTTAGACAACTTCATGAGGCCATGTTCTAAACTTCTAAGTACCACCTTTTTAATTTTATGATCTGAAAAGAGAGCTCAATTAATAATTAATATAACAAAAATCAAGTAGCAACATTATTTGTCAAAGAAAAAGGAAATCATAAAAAGAATGATGAGATACAAAGAAATTAGTCCATAATTTCTCTAAGAATTCTATTAAGTTTTTACAAATAATTGTTCTAAAGCTTTGTTTAGTCTATTGACAACCCACACTAAAATATGGGCTAAAGCCTACAACAATTAAAAATGTGGTTTTTGGGTTGAAACCAAAAGAGCTTGACTTGTGAATATTTCCAAAAATATAGAAATTAATTTCTTTTCTCTATATTGTGGTCACAGTACTCTATAATATTAGTTACACACCTAGAAACTACATATTGAAATAATAATGGACCTAGGATGAAACATTTCAACATTTCATCCTTATGTCGTTATACATTTTTAATTGGATGTTCCTATACACTAGTTTTTTTTCCCAAGAAAAACCTGGAAAGGAAACCCAAGGGATACTTCCCACATTTTGTGGATGTCATCTCTAGTAAACCCATCCACATAAACTGGTGCACAAAACTAACTAGCACAAAACTAACTACATTGACTCAAACCAATTCAACTAACCCCGTTTGAATATTTGGGCTAAACATCTACTAGCACAAAACTAACTACATTGACTCAAACCAATTCAACTAACCCCGTTGACTTTCATATACACTACTACTAGTTAGTTCAAAACATATTATTATTATTTGTAGAAAATTCATAGCAATGCTTTAAATACATTGTAACTAAATAAACCTTACCAAGGATTACAACATTTTCTTGAATATCTTCTATACATTCAATTCAAATGAATTTAAATTTTTAATAAACAAATAACAAATAATAAAAATATGCATTTCTGAATCAAAACTTATATCAAATTAAAACATATATGAATGTAGTTCTTATAGTGCAGTTAGATGCCCCTAGGTAGTAACATCTCACAACTAACAAAAAAAACATATATAAATGTACAATTCAATTCCTTATAATATTTTTGATAACTAACAATTAAATAATATCTAAATCCAAATCTATTTATCTCCTTAACACTCCTATTTTAAAAATATTAAATAATAGTATGTTARTACAAATCTATTCATCTCCTTAACACTTATTTGAAAGATATCAAAACAAATAAATTATTATATAAAGATATAAAAGCAAAAAAATTTAAAAAAATTACACATTAAATCAATTTAAATCAATTTTGTATTTAGTAACTAAAATTTATTTTCTTAATTTAAATAATAAATTATTAAAAAAAATTATTATATAAATTATAATATAAAGATATCAAAACAAATAAATTATTATATAAAGATATAAAAGCAAAAAAATTAAAAAAAATTACACATTAAATCAATTTAAATCAATTTTGTATTTAGTAACTAAAATTTATTTTCTTAATTTAAATAATTTGACATCGATTTTATCAATTTATAAGTAGGAGTAAAAATTTATTTTCATAATTAAAACATTATTTTTTTACTCTAAATAATCATAGTTAAAAAATCCAAATGGCAAATAATTAAACACCCTACTCTACTCTAAAACATTAATGATTGGATCCAATACTCATGTCATGGTATGGAGAACATTTAATACTTTATAAACTGGGGTATCATGTCATGGTATAAAGAACATTTAATACTCTAAAAACTGGGGTATTATGGAGAGCATTTAACACTTGGAGTATTATAGAGAACATTTAACACTCTATAAGAGTTTAACACTCTAGCATTTAACACTCTATAACTGAGGTAATAATACAGCAAATAAAAATAAAAATCTCTTATAGAAAGTTTTTATTGAATCTAAACAAAGGTTTTGCTCTATAACTGAGGTATTCTACGATTACATGAAGAGCATTTAATACTCTCGGTAACTACAGCCAATAAAAATATCTTAAACAAAGGTTTTCCTGAATCTAAACAAAGGTTTTCCTGAATCTTGATACTATTGAAACAAAAAGCTTCACATTTACTAGAGGAAAATGAAGAATGAAAGGTACCATGCGTTAACATTAGAACGGTAGCCTTTGCCATCGACGCCAAGGATGGCATCATTGGAGCATGCTGCTAAGAAAGATGTCGCATAGAGTTGGTTACTATAGATTTCGGTCGTTGAATTGCGTAGAATCATGGATGATTTCGTGTAACAGAGATCCGAACTCCTGGACACGTGCTACCACCTTCCTACATATACAGCGCAAACACAACAATTCTGCGCCTCCATGACTTCGTGGATGGATAGTCTAGTTGTGCAAATAAGCATCCATGGATTTAAGGCCAACTTGATGGATGATTTCGTGAATGCCACACTGAGGGATATTGTCGGAGTCTAGCTACAAAATGCACAGCAGTGGTCCAATCTAAGTCGGTGCAAGCTCAATCAATGTGAATGCTCTTGGCGCATTGTGTAGTTGCCTTCATTGTGTAGCTTCCGCCTCCAATATATGAAAGCGCCCAACTCACCCGCCAACACAGTATCGACGCAACTCGTGACCTTGCCCACGCCACCTTGTTGTCCAAGCACCCTATGGTACCAAATGAATGAATGGAGGAGTCTCATACTTTCAAGCAGATGTTGTAGCAAAGGATTATTACAATTTACAAGAGTGCAAGGGCACCAAGTTTGTCCTGCTTCCACGAGACTGCCTCCCCTCCCCTCCATTCCACTAGTTGATTTGCAGTTCTGAATCTGCTTTTGGGGGTTTAGGTTTTCTTCTACAATTACCCCCTTCGTTCAGATATATTCAAGGATTGGAAGAGCCAAGGTTTTTCTAATGTCTCAGGCTTGCAATTTGTGATCAACTTCGCCAAGGCAGCCTTGGGCTTTCGGAGGAACACTTTTGAGGTTTGCAGTTTTAACACCAAGTCCGTGACGACCAACGCCTTGGGCCTCTTCCAATTGCAGCACAATTCTGGGCCGCGCTTTTGCCAGTGGCCAACCCTCAACGGGCCGCTCACTACCGCTTCATTCAACCACCATTCAATCTGTAACCCTCTCAACATTCGCACACCTCAGCGCCAAATAGTGTTGAGCATGGATTCGGAGATAAATCAACCTCTTAGGGTCGGATATTGTTGAATGCGCTAATGTGACAAACCACTGCCTTTTCGGATCTGCGCACCACCAATTTGCCAAGGACAACAGTGCATTTATGAAGGAACCTTGTCTAATGTGGCAATTGTGTTTCTCTAGCCAACTTCAAGCATGCGCACAAACTTTTGACTTAATCTTGCCATATTTCGAACCAACTTCTATGGATCCACGTGTCCCACGGTAATAATTGTATATTTATTGTATTTAAGCACCGGATATGTACAAAAGTGTGCTCATTTTCTAATATGATCACGGGTGAGCTAGGTTTTCCTACAGATCACTGAATTTCTTCCTGCTTATCAGCTAACAAAGCAGTTTTCTTGTCAATCCTGGTGTTTATGGCGTGATTGTTGTTTCCAATTCTATTTCCATGCAGTATATGGCTAGATAGCGGTATTGTAGTCTATAGCAAATTTCATAAGAAGTGGATTGCAATTACTTAAATCCACATTAATTAGTCAAGTACACAGTTAATCTTAGTTTCTGCCATATTTTCCATAACAGTGATCGTCTTAACCGTAGGCATTCCTTAGAGCATGAAACAAACACAAAGCTCTCTTCTCCTTATAGACATCAAACTAGGTGCATTTATGACCGTATTGGTCATTTTAAACCCTCAAGATTGCAATGTTCCCCACAAATAAAACTGCTGTGTTACTAACTGGTCATGTGGGTTCCCCAGATGGCTCCCTTTCTCGTGATTGGCATCTTTTGAATGGTGAAGGTGGTCCTTGCTGTGCTAAAAGCAATTCAATGTCAATTCCACGTGCTACAGCCGATTTTCATTATTTTCCTCTATTCTGACATCATTTTTGCTTATCTCGGTTGGTCTGTAATACGAAGAAAAATTGGAAACTCATAATTTTTACTTTCCATTAGCTGTTAAAATGGGATTTCAAAAATACTTCCACCTCTATCTTTAGGAGAAAATTGTACGCTTAGCAATTAGTTAAGCATCTATATGACCCCCCTACCTGTCTTTTCAGAAACATTGTTGCTTTAGATAACCTGATGAGAACGTGTTCTAGGTAGCCTGGGTAGAGACTGGGAAAGAAACGGAACTTTGGGTTGGTCTTCTCATTTTTTCCATCTGAAAAGTTAGTTTTCAATAAATAATTAATATGAAAGAGAACAAGCAACAGCATTATTGGTCAAAGAAAAAGAGAAAACATAAAAAAGAATGAAGAACCAAGGAATTTTCAGAATACTATAAGAGATGAGTCCATGATAGCTCTAAGAAGTCTACGAAGGTTTTGCAAATGATTGCTCTGAAGCTTTGTTTTTACCCATATTCCTCAAAAGATAAAAAATGGTTCTCTCCAGATTATCAACACCATATTCTATGCTAGTCTTTACACACCTAGGGACTGCATTCAAATGATAATGGACCTAGGATGAAGCATCTCAAAGCTGCATCCTTGTGTGGTTATGCACTTTTAAATGGGTATTTTTAGGGACTGGTTACTTTAAAGCATGTTATAATTAGTTGTTGAAAATGCACAACAGTCCTTCAGATGTAATGTACCTGAATGAGCCTTAACTAGCAATTACAATATTTTTACACTCCATATTGAATGCATTCTGTGCACTCAGTTCAATTAAATTTCTGATAGACAGTACCCTTTTCAAACAGTTCCACATAGTGGAATTGATGCATTTCCAAGTCAAAAACCTATGCCGAATTAGAAATAAGTACAAAATGCATGTCCATGGATGTGCATTTCAACTCCTTACCATGCTTTTGATAACTAACAACTAAATAGTATCTGACCACAAATCTCTCTCCTTGACACTTATTTTAAAGATATCAAAACTAATAAATAAGAAAAATGGAAAATGGAAGTGTGTACTACATCAATTCTGTAAATAGCAGGCAAAATTTATCTTCCTGGTTCAAATATCATTTCCGAACTCTGAATAGTCATAGTCAAAGAGAATCCAGATTGCCCAGGAAAATATGTTACAAGGTTTTACTGAATCTTGATACTAGTAGAACAAAAGCTTCACATTTACTATAGGAAAATGTAGATTAGAAGATATTCAATCTTGACCTTTGCCAAAGAAGGTAATTGAGGTCAATCCAAACTCCTCTTCCATATCATTAAAAAGATGAAGCTTGCAACTCTGAGAAGAGTTCCTTTTACCCTGCAATTCACTAAGAACCTGTGCATCAAGCAAACACAGCACCAAAACCCATGATAGTAAGGTGAGACTGCCACCTTTATTTACAAATGCGATGGGATATAGCTACAAGTGAAATCCAATTATTGTCACCCTGTCCTCATAGAAGCCCCTTTCTACCAGAAAATATAGAAGAAATAGCTGCCGTCCGTTTCAATCCTGGTTCCAGTCCAGTAGACTCTTTTGCTTCTTGCCTAGAAACTTTTGGATCTGTTATCAATTTCTTTTGAAATGTTTGTGAAAATCCTGTTGCGATAATAGTTACATGAACCTCCCCTTTACACCTTTCATCAATGACAGCTCCAAATATAATATTTGCCGATGGATCTGCCAAACTAGTCACCACCTGTCATAAAGAAAGGTCATCATATCACATTAAGTGGAAACCACAATCTCCTTCTACACATGGATGCTAAAAAAATCATTTGGAGCCTCCTCCCATTATGTTTTCAGATTTGGACTGATAATGTCAAATGACAAAACCAATGAATATGGCAAGGCTCAGGCAAGGCAGCAGGAGGACTCCCTTAAAACCAGACGCAGGTATCAACTATTAAAGAAACTATTCTCTAGAAATGATCATTAGAATTCGATTAAGTCGCTACAGTTTCCAAGAAAGACAAAGATAAGTTTTACTGTGATGATAAACTTCTAGCTAATGAATCTATGAAATTGTAACTAACAGTTGGTTCCAAATCCACAGTCAAGGGGCTAAATCAGCCAAGGACCAAGTACATGAATTCATGGGTGTAGCCTGTTGGTCTCTCCTTTTTCAGTGGCTGGGAGATGACCAAATGTTTTTGGAAAATAAGAAAGGATACTGGAATTGGACCAGACAAGTAAGCACGTAGAAGTTTGTAACGTTCCCAAGCAGGATTGCCAGGAACATTGGTTTAAAGATTGTTTGTTTGTTGTGTGTTTGTCAAATATTTTGCAGGTTATCCTTCAGACTTGTGCATGGAGTTGATTTAGAAGTTTTTACAGCATATAATGATGGAAATGGAGCAACAAAAGATTAACAACAAGATACAAACAGAGTACACAAGAAAGTAGCCACAAACTTCAGATCTGACCTTTATTTAGTATATATGCTAACCTCCATACAAGAGATACACAGATCTGGAATAAATATGAGAGATACAAGTGTTGTGACTGAAAATCCTTACAAAATATACTGCAAGAGATAGTAATGAGCCTTCCTAGACTCCCAATGGCTGCATTCAAGAAGACAAGATCAATTTCTTTCCCTTCCTTCAGATCTGGTACTGCTCCTGGCTGAGTTGCGCCCTTCCTGACTGTAGATATCCTCAAGAATTCGGCCTCTTCAGATCTGGCCTCCAATCTCCTGTATAATGTTGTAGATCTATAGATCAGTGTGCCCTCCTTCAGAAATTCGCCCAATGCAAGAATAAATCGATATGAAGCTAAAGGCTCCCCAAGACTGATGAGAAATGGCGCTAGGATGTTGGCAAACCCTCCGGGAATGGTCTTGGCCTTAGTTCTATCACTCCTTGGCCAAATCGAACTGTTTCCTCTTTCACAGTGCACCCCCTCTACAGAAAACCCCCACAAAGTTGTGCCCTGCCTTCCAATAAACTTCTGGAACTGATCTGAATGGAATAGAATGGTGAGGAAGGAATCTTTCACCTCCTTGGCCAAGCTTGGACCAAGAACAAAGGGATCTTTCACCTCCTTGCTGATCTCTAGGGTTTATTCAGTCAAAACCCTCAAAACCCCCAAGTAACTTAGGCTTTCTAGCCAAGAGACCAAACATCAAAATATCAAACAACATAATGAGAGAATAGAAGCCCCTATCTCTCTTTTATATCCCCTTTCACCTTTTTCCATTCAAGTGACTTTTAATTCATCTTTTAATATTTCTTCATAAATCACTTTAATAATTTAATAACCCTTTTTACTCCAAACAGTGATTAATTCTCCCTTATAACTTCTCCTACTACTGAAAGTCACTTTTTATCATTCTATCCTATAGATATTCTCATCCCGGTTCCAACGGGCTACTACGCTAAGGTGTTTCTCCAAGAAACAAGCTCTAAATAGCACCTTTAGTGTAATTAATTAAAATATGCTCAATAATAACCCAAAATAACAAAAATCATTGGAATGCAATGAAACCAAGGACAAGTTGTGCGGAATGGATCATGATGATGAAATATGATGAATAATGTGAGTCAGGCCCCATACAACTCCTCAAAACTGCCTGAGCTCACTATCACTCCCAATTGGCTATTTTGGCAGGCATCCCAAACTGTAACATAAGGGAATCCAAAAATGGGGACATTACAGCCCTCCCTGCTCGAATATTGCTTGTCCTCAAGCAATAGCTGAATCAAACTATGTATGATCCCAGGGTCCCATATCCACCTGTGTGACATGAAGTACTCTCCCCTCAAAACATGGTCCCTCAAAGTGCTTGCCACGCATGCCCCCAAAATGCTCCCGATGAGTAGAACGATCATGCGCAGTAGATCCTGAGTCAACTCCTCAAGCAACCGCTCCACTCGGATCTCAACTCCATCAGCCACTGGATTACCAATCACTCTAATCCCTGGATCCCAAACCAAGATGTGAACTGCAATGCCCTATAAAATATAATCCTGTAGGTCATCCACACAAAGAGTCTCCTGAAGACCCCCAATCAATAGAGCAAGTAAATACCGTATCCATCCATCAAGGAAACTCTCACCTAAATCAGTCTCCAAACTACCACCTCCGGAAGTATCCAGATCCCCAGCTAACCAAGAAGATGATCATCATGATCTACTCATGTACCTGATCCTCAACCAAGGAGACCCATCATGCCAAATAGCGTCCTCATCTCCATCTGCTCTCAAATTTCCCCAACAATGGAAGGAATCAATCATGAGAGTCCTTGAAATTCCCATGCGCTCTAGAAGAGCACCAAACTTTGCATCACATAACTCTGATTGTGCCATACCACATATCTCGGTGCCTACTGAACTGTAAACCTCCAACCGAAGTGTACTGATAGCTATGTTGTCCTATCCATGATCACTAAACTTGGCCTCCCTGCCAACCCACACTATTGCCTGCGGTGTCCCATACTCTGGCAATATCCCTATGATGTCAGCCCTACTATATAGCTCTAGTACACAAGGGTCGAGATGTGCTAGCATACTCTCCCAACTCTGCCCTAAAACAAGGGTGGCTAAGGAATCATGCTCTGACTCGTGATGCTAACATACCGAGCATGCCCCCATATGCCTCATGACGTCATCTTCAAGATCCTCCCAGTGGAATCTCTCTTCGATCAACTAACGGGTCCTGAAATGTCCAAGCTATCCGACCATAGGTACATCATGTACGGTTCTCAAGATCTTTGCCGCTGCCTGTTGCGACCATACATACTGCCAACTGACCTCATAGTCCTCATCGAAAGCATTTATCCTACTATGCTCCCCATCCTCATCCCGATGAGACTCTAAACTTATATCCACCTCTGAAATATCCTCTGTCCCATGGCTGAGGATACTCTCCACCATGCCCAAGGCCTCATCTGACTGTCTCGGGTGAAGTATCCCCTGTCAAGAGGTCTCTACCTAATAACTCTCCATGTCCCATGCAACTGCCTATCTTCCCCTATGTTGTTGTATACAATGAAAGTATCGGGGAATGCTAACAAAAATACCTGCAATTGTACGTAGGACTGGGAAGTGTCATATGTGTTGGTCAATCCCAAAGGTTTGACCAAAAACCCATCCACCGGCATCCATGGTGAATAGTCGCCTGGACTCCACACTAATCTCATGCCATCGTATACAACGGTAGGTGACTCCACACACTGATGGTCAATCAACTCCCTCTATCATCACTCATATGACTGTTGCTACTGAGAATGTGATCTCCAAGGTCCATGTATTGTTGTAAAGGAGAGGACCGCTCTCCACGGAAATCTCCATGCTCCACCAAGTATGTCTCCTCCCTGCACTCCAATGCATCCCCCTGGATCCCATTGTACACCTCTACATGCCCCTATGGACTACCGCTCATCACTGTATGCCCTTATATACCCATGCAAGCTCTTGTATCCTCCTACATCATCATGTATCATGGGTGTATTGTTGGGTCAACCTCTACATGGATGTCCTCATAACTGCCTTGGTTTTGGAATCCCCATGTGTATGTGTTTTCCCAACTGTCTCAAAATTCCCCATGAATGGTGGTCCCTGTGACAAATGAACATCCTCAAGCGTCTCCGGGTCACATCTCTCGATAATCATCAATGATCCTAAGTACCCCTCACACTCCACCATCAATTGGCGCTCCTCTATCAAACTACCAACATCCTCTAGCGATGTAGCTAAAGTATATATCTGACTCTTTGCTGAGATAGATGTAGTGGATCCCTGACTATCCTCCTCAAGTAGCTCCTCTAATATGGACTCTGATTCTTGAAGGGTTGTCTGTGTGCCTTTCAAGAATCCATGTGTACTTACCAACTCATGAGTGAGTCGGTCCACCTCACTCTCCTTCTCCTTCAGCACCCCATGATACATCTCGCCAACCTCCAGAAGGTAATCTCTATCCATAAGTAGTTGTTGGTAGTCAGTCCTCATCACAATCACTCTCTCCCTGAGTGTCTGAAAGTCCTCAGTGGAAAACTCTCCATCCAAACTATCATGTGCCATCGGGGCCCTCCAACAATACTCTGCCACCAAAGCGTGTGTATAATCAATGTGTCTAATGGCTGCCACGATCATGTCCTCTCTGACCCTTAGTTGTCCTACCAAATGCTATGACTCCTGAACACTAGCCCGCTAAAGTGCTACCCCATGACTCTCGCTACTAATGTCAACAGTGGAATCCTCATCAACACACTCCTCAAGAGCTAAGGCGCCACACTGCCCATTGTCCACTATGCTACTGAGTGCCCCTGTAGACCATGGTGCATCCTCATATACTGTTGTCTCACCCTGAACCGCGATTGTTGTTTCACCCTGAACCGCCCTGTATCCTGTATGTACAGTTATACCCTCCTGCACACCTCTACTAATGTCATCTACACTCGGATCCCATACGGATGTGTCCATACATGTGATATGGCCATCCCAACAAACAAGGAATGCATCCCCCTCACTGTATGTCGGTCTCGAAGGTAGGTCACCCAACCTTTGAATCTCATCCTGCCTAGGTGTTAACACATCTAAGCCTTGGTCATCACTCTGTCCATCAAATGCATGGGTGTCACTGGCCTCATGGGACTGCTCTAAAGAAGCATCTAAGGTCGCCTCCTTATGCACATACTCCTCATGCACAACCAAATGGTCAAACTGAGGTATTCTCCTCTCGATATCAAGCTCCTCGACCTGCCCCACATGTGTGCTAACTTCAGAAGATAGCTCTATTGATGGTGCGGCCCCTACTACAAATCTGTCATCCTCATCATCATCACTATCATAGTGCACCCCAACGTAATACACTTTCGCTTTGCCCCTGCATCTGTGATCTGGCTCCCAAGTGTAATATCCCCCGGTAGAGCCCCAGTTGTAAATATGAATTGTAAACATGTTTGTTAGGCTCGTGAGCCGAGATATAATAAGCTAGGAGGCTTATTTGATGATTAGGCCAGGAGCCTAGGATGCTAAGGCCAGGAGCCTAGGATGCTAAGGCCAGGAGCCTGTTTTGTATACGTAATTATGCAAAATCATTAATAAAAATATAAACATTGTTGCATGTAGACCGACCACGAAGAAGAGTTATGGGGGACTAAGCTCCACTAGGTAGGGTAAGGAAGGGGGGGCTAAGTATTTGGGCCTAGGGGCTATGCTAGGGGGCTTACTTCTAGAGGAATAATATTTGAATATTAATTCCTGAAGACTAAGGTGAACATGATATGATTTTGTTATCCTAAGTTCCTGGAAAGGGGGACTTAGGCTAAATGGAGCGCATGCAGCTCCAAGAAGACAAGTGTCGACCTGGGCGCATGCTGTTAAAGTTGAAGCATCAGCTCGTGTTGGGGGGTTCACTTGCCATTCTCCATCCAATGTCTAACCGTGAACCGGGGGCATCCATCATGGATCTCTGGAACCAGTAACCCGTGAGTCAAATCGTGTTGGGGGTTCGCTTCCCATTCTGTGGGACTACCATCCTTGTGTCTGGACGAGTTTTGAGATCCTTCACCTTTGTGTTTGCACTCTCACAAGGTTAGTCACCCTTAAACCAGTGAAAACCGAGGGACTAATCCGTGTTTCCTGTGAAGCCCGACGCAATTGTAGTCGCATGAGTCGTGTTGTGACTTAGCGTTAGGCTGTTGTCTTTTTGGGTTTCCATACCCGTTTTTCCCTGTGGCTTGTTGTTGTTGTTGTTGCGGTCACCCGTACCCGGCTGTAGCTGAGTCGAAGACTGGTTGAAGAGGCAGGTTGTCAGGCCTGTGACCAGCTCTCCCAGGTGAGAGAGTTTGTTGGGAAGTGAGTTCTACTGGGAGGGAGTCCCGTAGCAGCTACAGTACTCTGAAACTTCTGGTCCAACCTGTTGTTGAAGCCCAAGGTAAGGGAGGTGTACTAGCCGATGGACTTGTATTAGTGAAGGTGTATCCTCCTGGGGTGGAGCAGGCATGTGGGGAATGAGGGTCTGTGGGTTGTGGGCGTAAGTGGCTACTGGGATAAAAGATCCTTCATGTTGCTTTGTGCAACTTTCTTGTTGTCCTTGCCAAGCCTAGAATTCCCTTGCCCGATGGAGTTTAGTCCCAGCTCGAGGGTAACCTACTGCTAAGAGTGATGAGCAGTACGGTCTAAGGCTGGGAGGTTCGTGGAAGGTTTGCACGCAGTTGGTGGATTTACTCCAGCTAAAAGATAAGTATCATTGTTGTGCTTAATTATGTATTTTATGCATGTTTTGTGATGCTTGAATGTTATCATGTATTCTGTTGTGTATATGAATTACGGTTAGTTTCATTGATTCTGAACTGGTAGCAGTAGTTATGTATTTATCGTGATTAAGTGTTTTAAATTCATTAAAATGCATATATATCATATAAGTGTATATTCTGCATGGTAGCATTACCCGGTCTCTGGAGGGTCGGGGATGTTACACCAAGGCTCCTTGCAACTATAGCAAAGTTCCTTGCTCGTCAGTGTCTTCACTAGTTGACCTTTGTGAACGGGCTCCTCATAATTTCTTGTTTCCCCATGAGGTCCACTAGCTCCCTAATTCCCTCCATAACGTGATGGCTCTCTTGCCAAGGTAGGAAGGAAAGTAGGTAAAAGTCTGCCATTTATAATTCTAGGGTTATTAGCCAACTCATTAGGGTTTTCTCTTGCTTTCCGGAGTCTTCTATTCTCGTCAGGTTTACACGTGGAGGTAAATACCTCCCGCAGCTACCATAATATTAACACTCCCTCCTAGCTAGGGAGGTATTACAGGTAATGGTCTTGAGCACAAAAACATACCATTTACTCGGTAGCATCAACATAGTCATTTAGACTATCTCATGACTAGATCATGAGCATCACCATCACCATCAGCTGCATCATCTCTCGAAACCATACTTCATCTGAGTAATTAGACATGATGTTGGATAAGTCACTTATACCATAGAGTGACACAAGAGTCATTCTTATAATCTAGAAGAGTAAATGCTCTGAACTATTTTCCGTCTGAAAAATCTATATTCATCATTCGTCTAGATGATGATTATCTCCAATAAACTGTTGATAGTCTTCAAGGCAATTAGAACAAAAATAGAACACAATTGTGTCTATCCATAGTAGTACATAACTACAATTCAATGGTACACTACCACACCAAGTAACACACAAGTACTTGATCAGCAACGTATAGTCACGAACAGTGGAACATATCCACTACAGTAGTCTTCATCTACTGTCATACAGTCTTCATAACAAACATCTGATAGCAACCTGCACAGAAACAATGTTATGATATAAACTGAATCATCTGGGCCAATCTTTCACTCACATCTGTGAGCTCTG
>JASDQU010101404.1:493267-538919 GCA_032191745.1 Picea mariana | reverse complement strand
TCTCCATAGCTGCAACGTTCTGCGGTTCCTTCTCTTTTCCTTCTTCAAACTCTGGCTTCACAATCTTTCCTTTCACGATATCCAGCACTTTATTCTTGGCAAGGATGAGGTCAATCCTTGTCTTCCATGCTCTGAAGTTAGAGGCTCCATCTAACTTGTTCTCAGACTTCATAGAGTTAGTCATGGCTGCTTGACTTAGTCAAACCCTAGATTTGACCAGAAATTCAAACTTCACGTCTTGGGTTGCTGAGAGTATCAGGAGATGCGCTAGGCTAGAGCGCACTGATCTATTCAGAGATTAGGTCAATCCATTCACTTAAGGTGCCTCAACAAGAGGATTAGGGTTTCTGCAACTACTCCTGCTAGTAACCCTAGCGGCAGTGTCTTGGAAGTTGCTTCTGCTAGTAACCCTAGTGGCAGTTCCTCAGCGAGCTCAATATCCTAACGGCTATGTTTCCTTACAGCGTTTAGACTGAATGAAGGAGGTGTGGGCCCATAACCTGTTAGAATATAGAAGATTGTGTGCTCGTTTTACCATTGACAATACCCTTGTCACCCAACCATAGGCTGAAGCCACCCTCCAAGCACCTTAACCTTGACTGAGAATTACTCCGGAAGCAAACCCTAGGCTAGATAGCCAAACAAGGTGTAGTGCATCTTCCTCCAAGGATAGCGCACCAACAATAGCTGATCAGATAGCCCAAACCCTAGCCAAGAGATAGTCCAAGCCAACACTGAAACTGGTTGTTGTAGCAGCTGCACCTGCAGCTCTCCTCCACACGTGCACACCAAACTGAGAACTGCAGTGCGCACCAGTTGCTCTCTGCAATTCTGAGATGTGTCAAATGAGAACTGGCGCCCTGTATTTATAGTGGTTCTGCCAGATTTGCTAGGGCCGACTTCTCCTTCTAGGTACATCTCTGTTCAGTATATTATTATTATTTTTCGCCGACTTCTTCTCTTGGAGGCTAATAACCTAATATAAATTATCTTCTTGAGCCAACAAGACTTCTAGGGTTATTAGCCAACTCATTAGGGTTTTCTCTTGCTTTCCGGAGTCTTCTATTCTCGTCAGGTTTACACGTGGAGGTAAATACCTCCCGCAGCTACCATAATATTAATAGTAGCATTACCTGGTCTCTGGAGGGTCGAGGATGTTACAATATGGTATCAGAGGCATGGTTACAACATTGAGCATGGATGGGCCATGTTAGTGGTTAACGAGACAAAGATTTCAGAGTGAATTGTTGTCAAAAGGGACAAAATTCAAGGTTCAGAGTGTCCCTGGGTGCAAGGTGTGCGTCGACAAAGTCTTTGACACAAAAAGCTCGGGAGAAATAGATTGATTTTTCTCGTGAAGGGACGCGAAGATCTGTTGCAAGGAGTGCACAGATCTGAAAGTCGACTAAGTGTCGAAGCAACCCTCTAAGGAGGAAGGGGTTCAAGAAACGAAGCTCAAGAGGAGGAGCGACAGCAGTCATCAGATCTGTTGTTGGAAGGAGTCTGGACCGTTAGATCCGTGTCCAGGAAAGCAAAGGAGAGCACTGAGGAGGACACAGATCCCAAGCCGTCGGATCTGAGTGCAAAGGATCGACAGTCGTCCGATCCAGGTTGACAGGTGGCTCAAGATCCACAACTCCAGAGCGAGAGCACTTCAGAAGTTTGGGGATCGAGGAGAAAGCGAAATAGCCAATGTAGATCCTGGTCGTTGGTCGCCAGAGGGGTATGTGTCAACAGATCTGAGACTTTGGGGAAAGTCAGTTCGGAGGATTACAAGTGTGGAGTGCGACAAACTCTCGAAGCCCGAACTGTCGAAGTCACTCATAGTCGTTGATCGTGAAGAAGGACACACGTCGGTAGATCGTGAACTCCGAGGGAAAGCACTCCGGGCAAAAGCGAGCGTAGAGGAGTTGAAACTCCCAAAGTCCGAAGCTCCGAAGCCCAAAGAGCCGAAGTGGTGAGTCATGATGACGTCACCTGGAGGTGATGTGGACACATGGGATGTGTGCCACGTGTCAGTGGGTTTCGAACCCGTGGAAGGTTGAAATGGCATTTGGAACGTGACGTGTGACACCCATTTGATTGGGCCACGAGTCAGCCGCTAGTATTCCGCCATGTGGCTTCCTGTATGAGCAAGGTTAGTGGGGCCCGAGGTTACGTAACGTAGTTAAAGGTCGGAGGACCCACAGTAGCATTGATCACGATACATCAATATCAACGGCCAGAAGGCATTGCGGGGACCCAAGTTGCACGGAAGTTAATTATCCAAGGCGGTCCCGCAATCCAAACCGCGGTTTCATAGAGGGGTTACGTGTCAGCGTCAGAAGAATTGTGGGATGAAAGGCGGGTTACTCCAAACCACCGTTGCATGCCTCCGCAATTGGAAAACGTTAAGTGATGTGATGTAATGACGTCACCAAAGGTGATTGGGAATGTTTGGAGATTAATAGTTCAGATGTGCGGATGCGAGATCCTTCGAAGCTCCGAAGTCCCGAAGATCCGGAACTCAGACACCTAAGGTTCCATAGTAAGTGTCAGCCTTTGGATGTTGGGTAGACGTGGACTGTTGATCCACTCTACTTCGCGAGTTCGGTAACTCGGAACTCCGGGAGATTGTTGTGTTGTGCTTTGAAAATTTTCGAAGCCGAAGGCCCGAGTAAGCACCTAGTGATTTAGCGCTTGGTCATGGCCCGTGATCACATGGATTGAGGACTGAGAGAAAGGAGCTAGTGCCTGAAAATTATTACAGAGTCGAGAAGAGCTCGGAAGGAAAATGAAATCTGAATGTTTTCATAAATCAAATTGGTTTATGAATGTTGTGGAATTTGTTAAGGAATCATGGCCTGACAAATTCCGGTTGACCACACGTTGTGTTTACAGAGTTCAACGAGTGTCAGAAACAAATCGAATTTTCACAAAGCACTTAGGAGACACTCACAGAGTTGTTGAACACTCGGAAGGAAGACCTATGCAAGGAGTACACCAGGCCAACACTTGGACGAAGTGTTGAAAGACAACCATCTGGAGGCTAGTCAAAGCGTAAGGAATGCGTGTAGAGACGAACTTGTTTCAAGTTCGAAAGCTCAGGAGGACGAGCGCAGAACGTGCTAGGAGGGCACCAAAAAGTCTTTTGGAAGACACAGAAGGGTAGAATCCCTTGGGAGACTAAGCAAGTTCGAGAAGCTCAGAAGAGATAATGCAAAGGGTGCACAAGAGTCGGACTTATCCCAAGTCCAGAAGCTCGGGAAGGATAGTGTTTTCAGAAACACAGACGAGACCCAATGTCAAGGACTCGCAGAAGGATCAAAGGTCGAAGCCTTGACACTTAGAAATTTTCCCATTTCGGGAGAAAGCAAAAGCTCAGGAGGAGGAGCGACAACTGCCGTCAGATCAGCGGCAAAGGAAGAGATCTGGCCGTCGAATTTCACATCCAGACAGAAGGAACACGCGCAGAAGGAGATCAGAACTGTCCGTCAGATCTAAGCGCGAGGACCAACAGTCGTTGGATCCCAAGGAAAGTGCACGAGACTTAACTCTTTTAGGTGCATAGGAGAGTGGACTCACGAAGTCCCGAGGTTCCGAAGTCATCGGAACCATCCATCGTCGAGATTGATAGGTGGCAGTGGATCTGGGAGTTCGAGGACTCGGACATCGGAAGAATTGCGGGAGAGCAATCTAAACTTCGAAAAAGGCAAAGTGCGAAGTGACTCTGAACCGTTGGATTCAGAGGATACATGGCGGGGATCCACGTACTTCGGAGGAAACAAGGAGCGAATACCCGAGGAGCTGGGAGCCGAAGCAATCCTAGTCATCCAATTCAAGTGGACATGCGACAGGAATCTGCATACTTCGAGGGGAAGTGAAGTTGAGATTTGAGATCTCAGAAGTCCGGAGACCCGAAGGAAATCTCGACCGTTGATCGAGAAAAGGGCCGCAGGACTGTTGATCTAGTTGAAAGGTCAAATCCCCGAAGCGGAGGTAGAGCCCCTGATTGAGAAGGACAGGTGTCCACAAATCATCGACTCCAGAAGATTGATGTACGAAAGAAAGGAAAGTTTGAGACTTGAGAATTCTGAAGTCCGAAATTCTGAAACAAATCACAGCCTTTGATTTGAAAGAGGTCAGATCTGATCCACAGCTTTGAAAGGGATAGATCTGAGTCGTTCGTTCAGAGACACCGTCAAGATCGTGAGATCGACAGTCCCGTAGCATTGCGGGGATCGGAGGTGCGGGAACTTTAAAAAGTTGAGGGCGGGCCGCAATCCAAACCACGGTTTTGGAGAAAGGACACGTGGAGGCTCGAGGAGAACTGCGGGCCGAAAAGTAGTTTGGTTTCAAACCACCTTTGGTCGCGCCCGCAATTGTGTGTTTGCGTGAGGTCATCGCCCAAGGTCAAATCTAAGGAGGGGCCAAAAGAAAAGGAGCTAATGCTAGCTTCGAGACTTCGTTGAAGCGCGAAGGAGAAGGTCGCGGGTATCATAAGACCTGCACCAGAGGCCGAAAGGGCTTGTGTTTGATTAAGAGGTGAGACTATCAAGGTCTCAAAGTCTCGTTTGACTTAGAGAATCGAAGAATCTTTATCGAACGATCGGGCTGAGTCTCGGACTTTCCAAATTAGAACCCGTAGAGAGAGAGGATTTGTTCCCGTAAGGAGGACGAAATTTTTATTTATTTTTAGCCTCGTCGTGGGTGTGTTACAAGACTTCGGAGAAAACGAGGAGAGATAACTTCCAAGATCGCAAAGCGCCTTTTGGATAGGCGTGTGGTCATAGCCGGTGGTCACGTAGAGGAAGCTTGCGCCCGTCGCTAATTCGCGCGGGTGAGGTTTCATGCAAGGACCTGTGGAGTTGTTTCGTGGAGGTTCTAGTAGGGACCCGAAAAGCTACTCCAGCTCCGAGAGTTGAAGATCCATTGACCGGGAGGTCAGCAAACCCCGCTGAGGTGGGGGCACTGCGTCGAAAGTGCTCAAGGCAGGAATAATCATGCACAGTGATCACAGTGGGAGCACAAGAAGATCCAGGAATCCGGGAAGAATTGTAGACTTCTGGGATCAACAAGGAAAGTTTTATAGGGAGAAGGAAGTTGTTGCAATTTCTGTGGCAGCAAGTATGTTATGGCTTGTTGGGTCAGCCAGAGGAAAGAATGCTTGCATGTTTGCAAGTGTTGTTGGTGATGTTGTTGCATAAGGAGGGAAGCAACAGAGAGCTGAAGTGTTGGTTATAAGTTTGATAAAAGAAGCATGAAAGCTTCTACTGCCATTAAACATTGAGGTAGTATAAAATTTATTAATGGCAGTCATGCAAGTATGAGTTTTTATTACTCTTTTTGCATAATTGCTGAAAGGAAATTTAGGTAAGAATTTCCTCAACCAGAGTTATTTTATAAAATCACATGATTATATTATTGAATGCATACCACTAGATGTGGTAAAGGCTGGAGGCCTATATTAATTCAAAGCTTTTTAGCTTCTGAATGCACATATTGACATAGCAGAATGTCATGTTAATTTGGTTATGGGGGAATAACCAAAGAATTAAAAGATAAGAACTTGTTATAGGAATGAATGCCAGTAAGCTAGTCATGTATGAGACCAGGACATGGTTGGATATGTCAAAGTACGAATATGGAAAGGTTACGAGCCACACAGGTACTAAAAGATTCCTACCTTTGAATAAAACTTGGACTGCAACCTTTTTGCTAACACTAATGAACACCACAGAATTGTATTCTTGGTGTAGTGTTCGGGTCGAAAAGGAAGGCATCCAATTAATTGGGAAGACAATAGGAGGTGTGTGGAGAATGTGGCAACACATTGGCCAGAATTCCAACTTATGGATGGTGAGATACATGACTGAGATAAAGAGCATTATGTAATCCAATATAAGGTGCACTGATTAATTATGCATTGAGAATTGCACTCATGCATAATAAGTGACTGAATTGTATACTAAATGCAATGGTTGAATATGTTTTTTAAGTACGTGCATATATATTATTGCATGGAAATCATTGTTACTAACAGCTGAAATGTTGTTAACTCATGAAGTTGAGGACATTTCAGGGAGGTGTTAGACATTGCAACAGGAAAGTTGCAAGTCAAGTAGTCACAAGAGCATTGACTATAGGAAATTTTCTTGTTCAGGAGAAGAAATAATGAACTTACCGTTATTAATTATGAACATGCATATGCATAGAATGATGAATCATTCTATTTTATTAAATTGTTTGGTAATCATGATTGAATTGCTAGATGCAGACAATTCTAAGTTCACTGCATATGGTTCTATACATATTGCAATTGAATTATGATGTACAGGAAATATTGACAATTGTTTGCAGTATGCAAGATGAAGCCTTGCAGGAAAATGATATGCAGTTTGGTGCTTGTGGAAAACTACAAGGAAGGTTGCAATCCTAATATGGCAACAGCCAAGAAGAATTATGAAATGGAATTTCATGTTTTGAGAAAAAAGTTGAATTCCTTTTTGAACTAAGTTGGAGTTCCTAAATGAATTCTTTTATGTTTTCTCAGGATAACTGCATGTGGCTGATGCAATTGAGATGATGATGATTAAAGTTAGAATGTTGACTACAATGAGTAGCTCAAGAAGATGTCGATTGGAGACCTCTAAGGGCAGTTGGAACTCCTCGAGCCACGGTGCTCTAAGACTTCCTGAGCTAGCCTATTGCTGAAGCCCAAGGAAAGGGAGGTGTAGCAACCGATGGACTGTGTGACAGTGAAGGTGTACACTCCTGGCATGGGACAGGCATGTGGGGAATGAGAAACCGTTGGTTGGAGTGTTGCTGAGGTTTGGTTGGTTGGAGTGTTGTTGAAGTTTGGTACCTTGGTCTAGACCATGTTGATGTGGAAGGTCTTCTCAATCAAAAGATAAGTATCAATTCTCTATTCATTGTATGTTGTGTATCTTGTATACAGATTAAAATGCTATTCGAATTGCGTGTGTATATATATATATATATATATATGTTCTAATGTTGCTTCCGAATGAATGGGTGTAGGACCAGAGTGTTTATGTCTGTGGAGTCATAGCCCTGCTAAGAGTTTATCAACAGTGAGATCTAAGGCTGGGTGGAACGTCGTGGATCTACATCCAGTTGATGCTTTCAATGAGGTTTAATTGAACCATGTAACAAGGAGCAATGAGTTGAATGCTTTCCTGAAGCATCCCTATAGAATAGAGCAATTGAGTTTCACCTACAGAAGGAACACCAAAATTGGTGCTTGAAAGCAAAGCACCAGGTGGATAATGGGCTTCCAATAGTTAAAGCTTGGAGCTTTTTGAAGAATTTTTGAATTATATATGTATAAACAAGTTGCACTGAGGACAGTGCAAAAATAAGGGGAGGGGATTGTACTATCCCCCGGTAGAGCCCCAGTTGTAAATATGAATTGTAAACATGTTTGTTAGGCTGGTGAGTCGAGTTATAATAAGCTAGGAGGCTTATGTGATGATTAGGCCAGGAGCCTAGGATGCTAAGGCCAGGAGCCTGTTTTGTATATGTCATTATGCAAAATCATTAATAAAAATGTAAACATCGCTACATGTAGACTGACCACAAAGAAGAGTTATGGGGGACTAAGCTCCACTAGGTAGGGTAAGGAAGGGGGGGCTAAGTATTTGGGCCTAGGGGCTAAGCTAGGGGGCTTACCTCTAAAGGAATAATATTTGAATATTAATTCCTGAAGACTAAGGTGAACATGATATGTTTTTGTTATCCTAAGTTCCTAGAAAGGGGGATGTAGGCTAAATGGAGCTCATGCAGCTCCAGGAAGACAAGTGTCGACCTGGGCGCATGTAGTTAAAGCTGAAGCATCAGCTCCTTTTGGGGGGTTCGCTTGCCATTCTCCATCCACTGTCTAACCGTGAACCAGGGGCATCCATCATGGATCTCTGGAACCAGTAACTCGTGAGTCAAATCGTGTTGGGGGTTCGCTTCTCATTCTGTGGGACTCCCATCCTTGTGTCTGGACGAGTTTTGAGATCCTTCACCTTTGCGTTTGCACTCTCGCGAGGTTAGTCACCCTGAAACCAGTGAAAACCGAGGGACTGATCCGTGTTTCCTGTGAATCCTGACGCAATTGTAGTCGCCTGAGCCGTGTTGTGACTTAGCGTTAGGTTGTTGTCTTTTTGGGTGTCCATACCCGTTTTACCTGTGGCTGTTACTGTTGCTGTTGCTGTCACTCGTACCCGGCTATCGTTGAGTCGAAGACTGGTTGAAGAGGCAGGTTGTCAAGCCTGTGACCAGCTCTCCCAGGTGAGAGAGTTTGTTGGGAAGTGAGTTCTCTTGGAAGGGAGTCCCGTAGCAACTACAGTACTTTGAGACTTCTGGTCCAGCATGTTGCTGAAACCCAAGGTAAGGGAGGTGTATTAGCCGATGGACTTGTATTAGTGAAGGTGTATCCTCCTGGGGTGGAGCAGGCGTGTGGGGAATGAGTCTGTGGGTTGTGGGCGTAAGTGGCTCCTGGGATAAAAGATCCTACTTGTTGCTTTGTGCAACTTCCTTCTTGTCCTTGCCAAGCCTAGAATTCCCTTGCCCGGTGGAGTTTAGTCCCAGCTCGGGGGTGACCTACTGCTAAGAGTGATGAGCAGCGCGGTCTAAGGCTAGGAGGTTTGTGGAAGGTTTGCACGCAGTTGGTGGATTTTGCTCCAGCTAAAAGATAAGTATCATTGTTGTGCTTAATTATGTATTTTATGCATGTTTTGTGATGCTTGAATGTTATCATGTATTCTGTTGCGTATATGAATTACGGTTAGTTCCATTGATTCTGAACTGGTAGCAGTTGTTATGTATTTATCGTGATTAAGTGTTTTAAATTCATTAAAATGCATATATATCATATAAGTGTATATTCTGCGTGGTAGCAGTACCCGATCTCTGGAGGGTCGGGGATGTTACACAAAGGCTCCTTGCAACTATAGCAAAGTTCCTTGCTCGTCAATGTCTTCACTAGTTGACCTTTGTGAACGGGCTCCTCATAATTTCTTGTTTCCCCATGAGGTCCACTAGCTCCCTAATTCCCTCCATAACATGATGGCTCTCTTGCCAAGGTAGGAAGGAAAGTAGGTAAAAGTCTGCCATTTATAATTCTAGCCATTGAAGTAACCCTTTCAACCCTAATGTATGTACCTAGAAAAACCCCCTTCCCAGCGGAAATCTGCCTGTTATCTGGAGTCATTTGGTTGCTTATAGTGTCATGTTCCTCTTGAGTTCCCACAACTGGCGAGAAAAATGCTCTAATACCACTGTAATGTTCCCAAGAAGGATTACCAGGAACATTGGTTTAAATATTGTTTGTTTGTTGTGTGTTTGTCAAATATTTTGCAGGTTATCCTTTAGACTTGTGCATGGAGTTGATTTAGAAGTTTTTACAGCATATAATGATGGAAATGGAGCAACAAAAGATTAACAACAAGATACAAACAGAGTACACAAGAAAGTAGCCACAAACTTCAGATCTAACCTTTATTTAGTATATATGCTAAACTCCATACAAGAGATACACAGATCTAGAAGAATATGAGAGATACAAGTGTTGTGACTGGAGATCCTTCCAAAATATACTGCAAGAGATAGTAATAAGCCTTCCTAGACTCCCAATGGCTGCATGCAAGAAGACAAGATCAATTTCTTTCCATTCCTTCAGATCTGGTACTGCGCCTGGTTGAGTTGCGCCCTTCCTGACTATAGATATCCTCAAGAATTCGACCTCTTCAAATCTGGCCTCCAATCTCCTGTATAATGTTGTAGATCTATAGATATGGGGTTCCCAAACAGAAATGGTGAGTTTCTCAGCTATACTGAGAGATCTGACCCTTCCAACTCAATGGTTCAACTACTAGCAATGTGCCCTCCTTTAGAAATTCACCCAATGCAAGAATAAATCGATATGAAGCTAAAGGCTCCCCAAGACTGGTGAGAAATGGTGCTAGGATGTTGGAAAACCCTCCGAGAATGGTCTTGGCCTTAGATCTATCATTCCTTGGCCAAATCGAATTGTTTCCTCTTTCACAGTGTGCCCCCTTTGCAGAAAACCCCCACAAAGTTGTGCCCTACCTTCCAATAAACTTCTGGAACTGATCTGAATGGAATAGAATGGTGAGGGAGGAATCTTTCACCTCCTTCGCCAAGCTTGGACTAGGAACAAAGGGATCTTTCACCTCCTTGCTGATCTCTAGGGTTTATTCAGTCAAAACCCTCAAAACCCCCAAGTACCTTGGGCTTTCTAGCCAAGAGACCAGACATCAAAATATCAAACAACATAATGAGAGACTAGAAGCACCTATCTCTCTTTTATATCCCCTTTCACCTTTTTCCATTCAAGTGACTTTTAACTCATCTTTTAATATTTCTTCATGAATCACTTTATTAATTTAATAACCCCTTTTACTCCAAATAGTGATTAATTCTCCCTTTAACTTTTCCTGCCATTGAAAGTCACTTTTTATCATTTTATCCTATAGATATTTTCATCCTGATTCCAACGAGCTATTACACTAAGGTGTGTCTCCAAAAAACAAGTTCTAAATAGCACCTTTAGTGTAATTAATTAAAATATGCTCAATAATAACCCAAAATTACGGAAATCGTCGGAATGCAACGAAGCCAAGGACAAGTGCGGAATGGATCCTGATGATGAAATATAATGAATAATATGATTCGGGCCCCATACAACTCCTCAAAACTGCCTAAGCTCACTATCACTCCCAATTGGCTACTCTGGCAAGCATCCCAAACTGTAACATAAGGGAATCCAAAAATGGGGACATTACAGACAATATTTACTTGCTCTATTGATTGGGGGTCTTCAGGAGACTCTTTGTGTTGGTATCCTACAGGACTATACTTTACAGGGCACTGCAGTTCACATCTGGATTTGGGATCCAAGGATTAGAGTGATTGGTAGTCCAGGGGTTGATAGAGTTGAGATCAGAGTAGAGCAGTTGCCTGAGGAGTTGACTGAGGATCTACTGCACATGATTGTTCTACTCATCAGGAGCATTCTGGGGGCATGCGTGGCAAGCACTTTGAAGGACCATGTTTTGAGGGGAGAGTACTACATGTCACACAGGTGGATAAGGGACCCTGAGATCATACACAGTTTGATTCACCTGTTGCTTGAGGACAAACAATATTCGGGCAGCTAAGGACCAAGTACATGAATTCATGGGTGTACCCTGTTCGTCTCTCCTTTTTCAGTGGCTGGGAGATGACCAAATGTTTTTGGAAAATAAGAAAGGATACTGTAATTGGACCAGACAAGTAGGCACGCAGAAGTTGCCATAGAGTATACTTCATCTTTAAAAAGCTTAAATATAAATATAAATAAGTATAGAAAATCTCTCTCTCTCTCTCTCTCTCTCTCTCTCTCTCTCTCTCTGGTTACATAATCCTCAAGAAGGATTTTATTCTGCTCGTTTGGGATACTCACTATGTTTCTGGAAGGAGTCAAACAGGGCATATGTTGATGGCGGACAAAATTTTGGAAGTTACAAACCCTTCTGAAGGCCCATATTTTCTTATGGCTAGCACTTGTCGACAAGGTACTAACATGGGATATTTTACAGAAACAATCTTGGCACACGCTGGGTATTTGCTTCCTATGCAGAGAACATGCTTGATTGTCACTGTATTTTGGAGATACGTGATGCTGTCAAGGTTTTGACTTGCGGAAAAGGAGTGTGGCAAGGTGACAACCTGGAGGATGCTCTCAAGAATTGGTTCGAAGATAAGGACATCGGTCTTCATGCTCTTCTTCCTGTTGTAGTTTGCTGGGCAATATGAGTATCTAGGAACTCTGCTATCTTTCAAGGGAACTCTATCTCTCCTGTGCAGGTGCTCTACAAGGTGAAATATATTTATGAAGGAATCAAGTGTGCACCTAAGCCAAAGCCACCAAGACAGCTGAGTGAATTAAAAGAAAAAGAAAAAAAGCAATCCCCTGGGGATTCTTTGATGGTGCTGCTCATGGGAACCCTGGTTTATGTGGGGCTAGTGTAGTGCTCTATTTCTCTGACGACCATTGGATTACCTTTTTTTGTGGTCTCGGAGGGGGATCTAACAACTGGGCTTAGTTAAAAGCTGTGGCTATCCTCCTAGGCATTGCTTTGGACAGAGATTTGACGGATTTCCAGGTGTGCGAGGACTCAAAGATGGGAATTGAATGGATGCAAGATGGGATTAGAGTTCAAAACATAGGGCTTCAGGACTCGGTTGAGCAGATAAGGGCCTTAAAATCAAGATTCACCCACTGTACTTGCAAGCATGTCTACAGAGAACATAATGTCACAGTTTGTGATCTTTCAAAAAGGGCAACTGACAGCAAAATAGGTGATTTGGTTATGACTGAATATATGGAAGGTGAGATTATTTCCCTACCCTATGGGTAGATCTTTGATTAGTGCAGGCCTGGTATGTGTTCTATGTCCTGAGCAGTATTGGCTCTTATGTTGTTACAGTTGTACTCCACAAAGGATAATGCTTTGTTTGGATCACAGTATCCTTTTTGGCCTAAATGGTTTGCTTTCTGCTTTGATCATAACTTATGATATGCTCTAGGAGTCTAGATGATTATCTGCTTTTGGTCACGTGTCATGTTGACACTTACTGAATTTATCATTACCGTTTCTTTTTTGAAATAAAAATGGTATGATTTATTTTTCAAATATATATATATATATATAATAAGGCAAAAAGATGAGATCAAATTTGAAGAGCAATGTCTTTTAATGTCAAGATCTTTTTAGAATGCAAGTTTGTATTTTGAAGACTAAAATTTGAGCAATACTTCCCTTCGGAGTACTATCGGAACTAATCTATAAGCTGTAGAATTAAAAGTGTTATAGATGGTCTTTGAATGAGAGACCAAAACTCTAATGCAGCTGTTCATTTCGTATTTCATCAATTAAAAATGCACAGCTCGTATTATTTTAGAGCTGCATTTTGGAATGCAAGTTCCTATTTTCAAGACTAAAATTTGAGCAATACTTCCCTTCAAAGTACACCATCAGAACTAATTAATAAGCTGTAGAATTAAATTCAGAATAATAGTTCTCAGGATTTTGCAGTTATTGAGGTTTTTATTCCGATCTTGTGGGAATATGTATTCATCTATTGACATTTCAGACCAGATTCCCATGGTAGTATCAGAATACCAGAATTCTGTATATAGCCAGGGGATGCCAAAGTTCCTTGCCAATTTTACATAGATGACGCATAGATTATCTGTGTCAATTCAGATATAAAAAGAGCTCAAACACCATCACATTTATATGCAGAATTAAAATATTGGATTGTCTTTAAAAAATGGATAAAACAATCAAGAACTGTGTCAAATGTCATACTTGTGACACTCTGTTTACTTCTTGCAATGTCATGTCCTTTCCTCCAGTTATATTATATACAACCCCAGTGGCACGCTCAATTGATCTTTCTATTAGAGGAGCTGAGGTGGCCTGTTGAGCTGCTTCCTCTGCACGGTTTTTACCAGATGACATTCCCACCCCAAGCATGGCCGTCCCTGAATTCTTCATAATAGCTTTCACATCTGCAAAGTCCACATTTACCAAACCAGGAATCTGCATTTCCATATCAATGACATCAACATATTTCCTGCTCAGATCACTGGCAAAAAAATGAGAACATGCATTTTGGATAAAATCCGTAAAAGAAAGACCATGCATCTCAGTTTCCTGCTTACTGTGATAATGTCAGATATTCCTTGAACACCTTGACGCAGTACATCATCAGCAAGAAGAAAAGCATCTTGCAGAGGAGTTTGCTCTGGCGCAACATCTAGTAACCTGTCATTAGGGATGACAATCAGTGTGTCCACACTTTCTTGCAGTCTCTCAATTGCTTCCAAAGCCTGTTGTATAATACATTAAATGAGGCAATACCTTGGACCTTCTATTATTTCAAACTTTTGTCATCTATAACATTCTACAACCCAACAGTAACAAATTAAACTATTCTAGAGGATTTTCAAAAAAATGATTTTATGTATTTGAATATGCTAAAAATGTCTTCAATATAGCAATAAGCCTAGGCATGAACAACCCATTTATCCACCTGTACAGCTCTTCTGCGACCCTCAAAACTGAAAGGATAAGTAACTACACCAACAGTCAAATAGCCTGCTTCTTTTGATAATCTAGCAACAACTGGAGCTGCACCAGACCCAGTACCTCCTCCCATTCCAGCTGCAATAAATACAAGATCAGACTCTGAAAGAATTCTACCAATAGCATCTTTTGATTCTTCCGCAGCCCGTTCACCAAGTTCTGGATTCCCCCCTGTACCTGCAGCTCTGAACAAAGAAGTTGTTATCACCTGACAGGGATGATATTCAAACAAATTTTGCATCAGCCAAACATACAAAATAACGCTTACCAAGTTACTATAGATCCATAATGGCTTACCTTTTTCTTCTCATCTAATTAAAATAAACCAAGTCAAACTACAGGAGATTGATGGGACAATTGCACAAGTGTAAATGGCTCAACTACAACTTTCAATAAATTGCAATAGCAGATAACAAGAAGCAAGTACCCTACCTAGTCCACGAGTCAACTGCTCTCCAATTTGAATACGTTCATCTGCAGCCGACTGTAGCAGAGCTTGAGCATCTGTATTTATGGCATAAAATTCAATTCCCTGAAGTAACCCAAGCAATGTCATAACATGTTTTAATGGATGGAAGAAACAAAAAGCCAAGTGATTTAAGTTTATAAACACCACCCAAGAAAGCTGAGAAGGTATAGATACTTAAAGAATGCACCATATAGTTGACTTCAAACTAAACTCTTTCTACACAAAATAATGACTGAAAATTAAAATTCACAGACATCTCTTTCGGCAGTATATAAAAGAATCAGTTGATAGATAAACTATAAATTTGCATACCTGATATAATGGTGATGCACTCAAAAGGTTCTACGCATAGTCCTCCCTAAACGATTGAATATAATTCTACAACCTTTAATATAATGGCAATGCACTCAAAAGCTTCTCAGAATAGTCCTCTATAGGTTTTTGAATACATTTCTAAAACCTCTCATGAAAAAGGACAGCAGTGACTAGAAAAAAAACACAGGAGTGCAAGCTATCACCAAACCATACAACACCCTTGACATAGAAAGAAAGCTTTGCACTAATTATTATTTCAAGCTGTGCAGTAAATAGACACTAATCTCAACAATGACACAAATGCAATATTTTCTTCCGAGGATTGTGAAGGTTAAAATTTCAAACTGTCTGTTACACCTCATATTGTATGAGATTTCACATTGTGACTTTCATCACATTGATGGGGTTTGCTGCTGGTACCCATGGATCTTTTGGATGGATTTGGGGTTTCAAATCTTCACGGAGCCTTTTCTCTTCTTGACAGTGGATTACTTGATGGAGATCTTTGGTGGATTTAATTCACTTCTCTATGGAGGATGGTCATGGTTGGTGGTCATCTTATGGGCTGGTGCAACTTTCATCCCTTTGCTTCATGGATCACTCTCTTGACATATGGATGCTTGCTACTTTGTGTGTCATATTTTTCTTGGAGTGTCCTAGTAACTCTGTATGATGGTATTATGATATTGGTTTGTCACTAGAAGGGGGTGTTCTACATTGTCCCCTTTTCTTGGATGTGTGGTGGAGACATACTCGATGGTTGATGAAGCTAACACATTTCTAATGTTTCCTTTTCCTATGGTTTTGATGTGGTGGGGTGATACACTTTTCTTTGGTGGGATTTCCTAGGTGATATAACTTTATAACATTGCTAGACATCACCTAGGGGGAATATGTATTTGACAATGTAAGTACCCTTGCCGATGTGTATTATTTCTTAACTGTGAGTTAGTGGGGGGAGGGGGGGAGAGCTACTACAAGTGTTTCCTTGGTGATCCAGCCTTTTCTAAGGCTTAATGATGTAATGTCAATGTAATAATCCCTTGGTGTTGGTGCACGCTAGGTTCAACCCTAGGTTGAGCCTAATGTTTTATTCTTATCTTGGTACCATGTGTTGAGATTTGGGTACCTTGGGAAGTGGTCCCCTGTGGTTGTGGGTCTCTAACCACAAGAGGGAAATATTTGATCCATAGTGCCTTACACTTTATGTCTAATTTCACTTTGACATTTTCCTAAGTCAAAAGGGTGAAATTTGTCACTTGAGTGAAAAGTGACTATTAATTCACTTTGTGGATGAATTGAGGGACATAAAGTGAACTATGGAAACTTAACCCAAAGTGGGTTTTGAGTTCAGATTTTTTTTGAGAGATCTCAACCATTGATTAGGGATGGCTTGGGATGATCCTAGCCATCCATTTTTTAGGTTTCCTTATGATTCCTTAAGAAGGGCGCATAGGGCATTTGGAGGCTCATTCATTTGTATGTTCACCAAGAGAGTTTGGAGAAGGGCAAGAGGATGAGAATGGAAGCATTGGGAGAGGAAAGCTTGGGCGCCATCTTTCATGGAGGGCTCATGGAGGCTTAGGTCATCATTATTTGTTGGTGTTGGTTATTGCTTGGAGGAGGGTGCACTTGTGGAGAAGGGCACACCACTAGCAGGTAATAGAAGGACTTGTGCTATCTCAGATTTGTTTGGCTCATGTTAGAGGAGACACACAAGAGCACATTTGTGTGGAAGGGATTCTTCATTGGACCAAGGAGGAAGGAAGGCGCATCACTTCAGTGGATAGAGCAACAAGGGAAGAGAGCGCACTAAGCTTGGGTGCATTTCTCTTATTGGAACTCCAAAGCTTCTCGTGAGGAGTTATTATTGTATCAGGTTCCATTGTATTAGCTTACTTGTTGTATTCACTACTTAAGATCATCATTATATATACTTTCATTCCAAACTAGTTTTCCCCGGGGGGGGTTTATCCAGGGTCATGTTGACCAAAAATGCTTCTGTTCATTTCATGCATGCTTAGAGTATAGATCAGCTTGTTAGAGTTGTAAAGATCAAGATGAGTGTTATTTGTTTTGAGTATATTTCATGTGCTAACATTGGGGTAAGAAAACACTTGCAAGGGCACCTCAAAAGAGCACTTAACCATAAAAATTATGAGCAGAAAGTTACTTGACTGTTTGCTGTCCTAAAACAGCAGCAAAGGACAATCTTGGAGATTGAAACTTAGAGCCAAATTTCAGGTCAAGGACAGACCTGTTTTGGCAGCCTCATAGTACCTCGAATTTCTACAGCATGGTGGGGTTTTGCTAGGAAGAAAAACTTTATATTACATGGTACAACACTTTGATGGAGCACACCCCTTCTTTGGCACACATGTTGAGGTAGATCTTCATATTTTATTGCTTGCATGGAGGGGCCATCGCCTTGATCTTGGAGTTTGTTGGGCTGCACATGGATCTATGGCATGGTGGACCATTATTTTATGATTTGTTGGATGTTGGCACACTTTTCGAGGGTGCACCTCTATGGAGTTATTTGAATGCATGTGGATGATTATTATATTATTGATGACTCTTTCCTTGCACATTTTTTGGAGGGTTGTTATGCATTGGAGGTTGTGCTATGGAGTTAGTTATGAGGGCACCCTTGCCTTAATTGATTGGATAGAGGCGTCCTATCCAAGCTTGTTCTATCCAAGCCTAGATAGAGGCATCTTGTGATGGTGCATGCCCTTCTTGACATGATTTTGGTGTTCTTGGCCATCTTCAAGAGGACATTTTGGATTTCAGCCCTCATCTCATGGAGATTCCAGCATGTATCTACTTGGCATTTGATGTATCCTTGTTTTGGTTGGTGACCAAACACAAGGGAAGATTTCATGGCATTGATGAAATGCTTAAGGTGGTTGCATTGGATTTATGATTTCACCTAGCATACTCATTTTTCATATGTTGGAGTAGGTAGGAGAAAGAATAAGCTCCCTTGAGCATTAGAGTAGGAAGAATAAGCACACATGTGAACATTAGATTTCATTTCATGTTCTCTTTGGCATTGTTGGCTTATGCTTTATTTTGTAAAGTCAATTTTGAGCTACTATTGATGTAATGGACTATGTGGACTTATCATGTGGTGTTTAGGGATGTTGATATGGATCCATCTCGCCACGTGTTTTTGCTTGACTTTGGTGGTCATTCATAGAAAGTACATGCCGAGATTCTAAGGTTCTCATGTACTCCCAACTTTCGAGAAGAGCACATGTCCCCGAGTTGGAGCCAGTTGTTATCTCTCATTTTGCATGAGGCCTACACTATTGACTTTTTTCATTACTCTTGTGATTTTCATCACAAACGCAGGTTTACAGATTGATCTTTGGATGGCCTAGGGGATTATATTGCATTTGATGAGATTATCGGTGATGTAGTCATGGATGGCTTGATGATGTTGATGCTTAGGTTGTCTTGGTGATTGCTCTCCTTTCATGCTAGTAGACTTGGTTGTGGAGCACCTATGATCTTTGGATGGTTGATGATACATGTCTATGTATGACTCCCTTGATGGAACGCCCTAGCACTTGTGGGCTAAGCTAACATTGTATTGCCATCTTCATGTGCTTTGCTTCATGATGGTATATAGCGCTTGGAATTCTCCCCTTGCTATCACTTGATTTCATATTCATTTGGGTTGATAGGGTCTAGCATGGTGTAATGATCATGAGGCCAATGCCCTTGCTCATGTTAAGGATTTGTACGCATATTATGGTTTGTTATTGTCAATTTTTCATATGCAACTAATTTCAGATCTGAAAATTGCTTCCAAGTGAACCAAACAGTAAAACCCTAGTTGTTATCACTGAACAATTTTACACTGAAATTATTGACGAAAATTACAGCAATTGAAATAACAAGATCAGAGATAAATCATCCACACATTTAAGACACAAAATTTTTGTACTATAAATTGTCAAATTCAGAAATTTTTGAGGGCAAAATCAGCCCTGCCAGCTGTCACAATTTACACCAAATCTGAGGACAAATCAGTCCTCCCAAAAACAGAAAAATCAGCAAACCAACCTCAACAAAATCCTGGGACAAACTCTCAATTGGCAAACCTGCTAACGTCACCTGTACGACCTACTAACGTCAGTCGTACGAACTGCTGACATCATCCTGTATGGATTGTCACCTGCCCAGAAATCACACATGCGGACTATTTTGTCTCTTCCACACGTGTGAATGTACAGCATGTTCGTACAATTCTGCTCACACGTGCAGTTGTACCCTCCTCACACGTGCAACTCAACTTCTCCTCTCTCCTCACACGTGTGGCCTCTCTTGGCTGAAACAGAAGCCTTCCTTGGCAGAAAACAAAAACTGAAAATCTCCAAGAAACCCTAGGCAGGTTGGCCAAAATTGCAGAATTTTCCTTGCTGAAATTTCCAAGCTCCTAACACAAGTGCACTCTCACTTATACTAACTCCATAATGACACAATGAAATTTGTCACAATCTCTCGTCTCCTTATATAGGAGTCTAATGGGTGAGTGAGTGAGTTAGGAACCCCTTCTAAACTCAACATTTAATTAGAATGTTTTATTCCTCTTTGTGGGTGTGACACCCCAACACAAGCCCACAAAGCCCATCACCAAGCCCATGAAGCCCTAGCTTCATCTCGAGGGCGTTTTCACCGAAACAAAGGAGTAATCTGGTTCCAACGAAGATTCCCACATGCCTGACACCATGGCCCCTAGTGAAAATACCTCCCGAAGCTACAAAAGCTTCAACACTCCCTCTTAGCAAGGGAGGTATTCCACCCTCCAACATCTGGATGTACCTCTGTCTCCCATACGGGAAGTAGCTCTATCTCCTGCACTGGATCTGCTACCACAACTACACTCCAATCCTCCTCACTGGTTGCTCCCTCTGTCACCGAAGCAAATCCTGCTCTCCAATCCTCCTAATTGGTTGCCTCCTCTATCACAGAAACAAGACCTGTTAAAAGGCATGGATCCTCCTAGGAAGACATGCAGCTCCTAGAAGCCTCCAGCTTTTGAGCCTCCTACCTGGCCTCCTCAACTCATGACACCTTCCCAGCAGTCTTGGAAGATGCCTCTCTCCCACCTGAACCTGAGGGGGAACTCCCTCTGAATGGTTGACTCTCCCTCTAAGCCCACTGACTCCCTCTGAGATCGGGTTCCCTATGAGTCTTCATACTCCCTCTGAAGTCTGACTTCTTCTTAACAATCTTGGGAGGCTACTCCTCCTCACCAAATCCTGAGGGCTAACTCCCTCTTAACAATCTTAGGAGGTTGCTCCTCCCTACTGGATCCTGTGTGCTAGCTCCCTCTGAGCTTGTGCAACCTCCGGAGCCACCTACTCCCTCTGAACCTCCATAGTCTGTGGAGCTCTATGTTCCCTGTCCTCTTTCAGTGTACTACTGCTGGCAATAGCTCGTATAGGCTGGCCCTTCAACCTATACAAGTTGCTCTCTCTAACTCCAAGAACCACTGTTGATCTGAAGCTAGATCCTCTGGGATCAAATAACACCTATCCATCCCAAAACAATATATGGTATCTCTTCTTCCTAATCTCCGAGACTAAGAGCACACTCCTCCTGAGTTCTGGCACCTATAACACATTAGTCAACCTCAACATTTGTCCTGACTCCAGCCGAAATTGTACTGTACCAGTTCCTTGTACTGCATGCCTAGTCCCCATACCAAGCTCTACACACATATCTGAGTCAATGTCTATAATACTCTCGAACAATTCTCGTGCACCTGTCATATGGCATGAGGCTCCGCTATCCACCAACCAAGCACCATCATACGAGTGTACTGGAAAGGGTGAAGACTAGTAAGAACTCCCTCTGAAGCCTATATGCAACCTCATCAACCTCTGTTGTTGATGCATGTTGCCTTCTTCCCCCTCTCCTCCATAGTGGACATTATGAAGCATAATGACCATAATCATGACAGGCAAAGCACTTGACCTTGCTAAGGTCCTTCTTCCTCCAAGGCTCTAGAGATGCCTCTCTCTCTGGACAACATCCTCCTCTACTCTTCCTAGTATGGGCAGCAAGGGCCTAATTCTCATCATTGTTGCTCTTTTGCTTGTCATTCTTGGACTCTAACCGAGTTTCCTCCTGGATACAATCGGTCCATAATCTATCAAATCCTGGCAACAGCTCTCATGCACAAATCCCCTACACAAATGGTTCCCAAGACTTAGGAAGACCTCTCAATGCTACATTCACCAACTTGGCATCCTCAACTGTCTCGTTAATGGCTACAAGTTGATCATGGATGTAACTGATCTTCATAAGGTAGCTGACGACTGTGTCCTCATTGGACATCTCAACCTCTGTTGCAAAAATCTTTGATAAATTGTTGAAATCGTGATTTATCGCAATTCTAATCAGAAAACGAAAAATTGCCGAAAAAATCGTGAGTCGATGGAATAAATCACCTGATGAAAAAAGTGGTCAGTTTAAGACTTCTGCCACGGTTTTTTTGGGGTTATATTTGACATTTAGCCAAGGAGGAGAGCCAAGCCATCCAACCAACCAAGGAAGAGTTTGCCATTGGGATTTTGTGGATTCAAGGGTCAGATTTGTGGATTTGGCATTGGAATTTTCAGTCCACTTCACAGTTTTTACATTTGGAGGTAAGTAAAAAAATTTGCCTATTATTTCTCATTTTTCCACCATAGATTTTAATAGTTTTCAATGACAATAAGTTTTACATCTTCAAAATAGATTTTTGATGGATCAAAAACCATTTTTTGCCACTGTTATATGATTTTCTTTCTTGCCATGTATGCCCAAAAACGTTTTTGGGATTTTCTTGCCCTAGGTCAATGTAAATTAGAAAAAAAAAATCGTCTTTTTCGGATTCAAAATCAAGTTTGAATGCTAGATACATCATTGATTTATCTCTGTTTTTTTTAATTTCATTTTTTCATCTAAAAAACGATTTTTTCTTGCCCTAGGTTCATATTTTTCCATATTAAAGATGTCAAAGTCCTTGGATCCATTCTGGGAGTATGGTGAGCCTGTTAATCCAAGGAATCAACAAATTCTCTCATGAAATCTATGCGGGAAAAAAATGTTCGGTGGAGTATACAAGCTAAAATACCACCTTGCAAAAATTTTAGGGCATAAGGTGGGTATTTGTCCTAATTCAAGCCCAGAACTTGTGAAGGCCACAAAATCACTTGAAGAATATGCAAAAAACAAAAAGTACGCAGAAGCCAAGAAAAAAGAAATGGCTTCAAGATCCAAGTCAAGCACACACACTCTTGGGGCAGTGGGAGTGGGGTCCAGTGAGATTGACTCCTCACAGTCTGTAATGCCTACAGCAACATCACCATTTTTTGTGTCAAGATCCACACCCAATGCACAACCTTCTATCAGGTCCATGTTGAAAATAAAAGAGAAAGAAGAAGCGGACAAAATTGTGGGTAGATGCCTTCTATGGAGTGATATTCCATTCAATTTTTCCAAGAACCCATTCTATGTGTCCATGTTTGAGGTTGTTGCTATTGTTGGCCTGGAGTATAAGCCCCCCACTTATGAGGAGTTGAGAGGGCCCATCCTTCAAAATGAAAAGGCCGATTGCACTCAGAGGTTGCAGGAGCTTCGAGATTCATGGGAATTCACAAGATGCACAATGATGTCAAATGGTTGGACTAATGGGAAGGATAGGACCCTTCTCAATTTCTTGGTTCATTGTCCCAGGGGGACAATGTTTATGAAATCTGCGGATGCATCTGCACATGTCAAGGATGCGGCATTACTTTGTGACTTGTTGGATGGGTTCATCCAAGAGGTAGGTCCGCAGCATGTTCTCCAAGTCATAATGGACAATGCTGCAAATTATGTGGTTGTTGGTAGGATGTTTATGTCCAAGTATCCTACACTGTTTTGGACTCCTTGTGCCACTCATTGCCATGACTTGATGTTAGAGGATATGGGAAAGATCGATTTGATCAAGGATGCCATTGATTCAGTGAGGAGCATCACAAAATTTATATACAATCATGCTTTTGTACTTAGCTTGATGAGAAAATTCACAGGTGACAAAGAGTTGGTGCGTCATGCCATCACACGCTTTGCCACTAGTTTTATTTCTCTTCAGTCTCTCTTGAATTCTAGGTGGGAATTGCAGGCATGGTTCCTTTCACCTGAGTGGCGTGCTTTATCATTTAGCAGTAAACAAGAGGGGCAAGTCATTATGAGGGTAGTTGCATACCAGGAGAGCTTTTGGGATGCGGTGAAGGAGGTGTGCACCATCAGTGAACCTTTGGTAAAGGTTCTTTGCTTGGTCAACGGGGACAAGCCCGCAATGGGCTACCTATATGAGGCCATGGATAGGGCCAAAGAGTCCATTCGTGCTTATTATGTGGACAAGGGGGATCAAGGGCAAGAGAGAAAAGAAATGATATGGAGGGTGATTGATGACTGATGGAACAACACACTCCATCACCCCATTCATGTTGCAGGGTTATACCTCAACCCTGCATTCTCTTACACCTATGGCTTCAGGTTTGATTCAGATGTTATGTCTGGCTTCTTTGAGTGTGTCCAGAGGAGGGTGCCAAGTGCAGCTAACCGATTAGAGCTTTCCCAAGAGTTAGAACTCTATAAGAGGTCCATTGGCTTATTTGGGTTTGACATGGCCATAAATGACAGAAAGAACATAATGCCAAGTAAGTTTCACCTTGTTTTAACTTTTAAGTTTCAAAATTCATTTTTCAAATTTCAATTTATCAAATTAATCATTCATCTTCTTAAGCTGCTTCTTTGTTTTAAACTAAATCATTGTCTTCTCTTATCATTATGTTTCTCTAATTCGTTGTAGATACTTGGTGGGAAAACTATGGTGCAAAGGTACCTATTCTACAGAAGATGGTAATTCGGGTGCTTAGCCATACCTGTAGCTCTTCTAGTTGTGAGCGCAAATGGAGTGTACTTGAAAAAATACACACCAAAAAGCGCAAAAGGTTAGAGAATTTCAAATTAAATTTTAAATTCATTATAAAATTATAAATTATTAAATTGTCATTTAAATTTTATGCTCCTTTACATTCTAATAAATTAATTTATGATCCTCCTATAGGTTGGATACCCCACGCCTTAATGATTTGGTCTATGTCTACTACAATCTCAGGCTATGGGTGAAGCAGCTTGAGAAAAAACCTGATGCGAAGGCCATTTCATCAGAGATGGGATTGACACCATTGTTGCATGGAGGGTGGATGTCGAAGAACCTGTTATTGAGACCGCCCTTGATTGGCTAGAGGAGGATAGTGATGATGATCATGGTATCTTTGAGGAGCTGGATCAAGATGTTCCAGAGGATATTCAGTTTCACGTCGAGTCTGCACGTGTACCTCCAGCAGAGCCACAGTCACAGTTAGAGGGAGATAGACCCAGTGGTAGCACTAGCAGTCTACCTCCTCTACCTACTTCTAGAGGACATCAGTCTCGAGGGTCTTCTAGTTCTCTTCTAGAGGACGTTCGACACCAGTACGAGGCGCACAAGCCTCAAGGGCACCTACTCCTAGTGCTAGAGGAAAAGCACTTTCTGCAGCGATTACCTTTGCCCATAAAATGGGTAGAGCCAGAGGGAATCGATAGTTTATTAACTTTATTTACTTGATTTCATTGTAGATGACTCATGAATCATGATGACAATCATGAGATACATCTATTATATTTTTTGATGACTCAGGAATCAGGATTCATGACATGATTCATTTTTTATGTGTGATGTATCACTAGACATCTTATATATCTTATATATCAGTTTTATTTCCATATTCATGTGGTAATATGTTTATTTGATGCTATTGTTGCTTTAAATGTTTCAAAAAAAATTTAAAAATGAATATTTTTGTATTTTTTTAAGTTTGTCGATATATTGCCGATGTTTGTCGATGTTTTTGGGATAAATCCAAAACGATGTTTTCTTGAACCCTGACGATTTTTTCGCCGATACAATTTTTGCAACTTTGATCTCAACAATTTGAAGTTGGTGCTTCAAATAGAACTCCCTGCCTGTATTCTCATTTTGGTATAGACCTACCAAAGCATCATACATCTCCTTAGCAGACTTCTTCTCAGAAATGTGAGGAATTAGGTGATCCTTCACAGATTCTAGCAACACCCGCTTGGCCTTCACTTCCTTCATCCTATGAGCTGCCAATTCTTGCGAATCAGTGGGACTTGGAACCACACCCACAACATACTCTTTGAGGTCGTTCTCCAACATGAGAAAGATCTTGGCCTTCCAAGCCCGGAAGTTTGTTGCCCCTCCCAACTTATCCTCAATCTTCAAGGTGTTCACCATGGTGACCTGCGCAGAACAAGACAAAAAATTTGCTACAACAATTATGTTGTACCTCCAACTGCAACAAATAAATGTGTCTCAAGAGATGACTCGCTCTCTTCCTTCAAAGCCTCGGCTCTGATACTATGTCAATTTTTCATATGCAATTCAATGCAACTAATTTCAGATCTGAAAATTGCGTCCAAGTGAACCAAACAATAAAACCCTAGTTGTTATCACTAAACAATTTTACACTAAAATTATTGATGAAAAATTACAACAACAGAAATAACAAGATCAAAGATAAATCATCCACACATTTGAGACACAAAATTTCTATTTTGTAAATTGTCAAATTCATAAATTTCTGAGGGAAAAATCAGCCCTCCCATCTATCACAATTTACACCAAATCTGAGGACAAATCGATCCTCCCAAAAACAAAAAAATCAACAAACCAAACTCAACAAAATCTCGGGACAAATTCTCAATTTGCAAACCTGCTGATGTCACCTATACGACCTGCTAACGTCAATCGTCCAGACTGTATGTACTACTGATGTCAGCCTATATGGACTATCACCTGCTCAAAAATTACACGTGCGGATTGTTCTGCCTCTTCCACATGTGTGACTGTAAGGCATGTCAGTACAGTTCTGCTCACACGTGCAAGTTGTATGACTCCTTTACACTTGCGGTTGTACCCTCTTCACACATGCGGATCAGCTTATCCTCTCTCTTTGTACGTGTGGCCTCTCTTGGCTAAAACAGAAGCGTTCCTTCACTGAAATCAAAAACAGAAAATCTCCAAGAAACCCTAGGCCAGGTTTGCCAAAATTTCAGAATTTCCCTTGCTGAAATTTCCAAGCTCCTAGCACAAGTGCACTCTCACTCATGCTAACTCCATAATGACACGATGAAATTTGTCACAGTCTCTCCTCTCCTTATATAGGAGTCTAATGAGTGAGTTTAGGAACCCCTTCTAAACTCAACATTTAATTAGAATATTTTATTCCTCTTTGTGGGTGTGACACCCCAACACAAGCCCACAAAGCCCATCACCAAGCTCATGAAGCCCTAGCTTCATCCCAAGGGCGTTTTCAACGAAACGAAGGAGTAATCTGGTGCCAACAAAGATTCCCACATGCCTGACACCATGGCCCCTAGTGGAAATACCTCTCGAAGCTACAAAAGCTTCAACAGTTATGGCATAGATTACACCCTCATGTGGAACGCTCCCCTCTTCTACATATTTTTATGCACTATTACTTGGTGCAGGAGCCTACCATGGAACGCCCTAACCTTGTGGGATGATTTCACAATTGTTTAGGTTTTATTTGGAGATGACTCACAATCCCATGTGGAGTGCCCACCCTCCATGCACACATGTCAAGGCATATTCACATTTGACATCATTTTATTTGCTTGAATGATGAGGTCATCAACATTCTTGATCAATTGGTTAATGGTGATACATGGCTTATTTGACTCATTCTTCATTGGATCTAGCACTTGCACACATGTTGAGGCATAACCTTATTGTATTGGTTGATGAAGGGTCGTTGCCTTTTTCATGGAGATGGTTGAGCATTGGTGGCATTCCACATGCGTTTTCATGGATCTACCTTCTTAGCACTTGATTTGAGGAGGACATCCACCTTTCTTGGAGCCTTATTATACACTTACCTATATTGTGGTTGAGGACGTCCACTTGGGAGATGCCACAAGTCTCTACGGGAGGTTCTTCATGGTTTCATGCCCTATTTTGAGGAGACATCCATCTTGACAAAGGTTACTTGCACTCATAGTTGAGGACATCCCACATTTGAGGAGATCTAGGAGGTTTCAAACTCTAGATCTAGCATTTCATTGTGTATTTTGAGTACATCCTAGCTTCAAGAGCAGTTATCTTTTGACAGAGTGCCCACAGATTTCCGCCTAATCAATGTTGTTAGATGCAGAGGATCTATGGGATTTCTATATTGTGCTCATAATAGAGATTCCAACAAAAATTGATGGAGTTATGGTGTTTTCAAAATCTACAACCGGAAAATTCTTGCCGAATTTTGACCACTAGTTTGAGAAGCACCCCACCTTTATTGCTTGAGCGTTTTGGTTATTTTAGGATATCATTATTGATGTATGCCAATGGTGGGGAGCACCCTAGCTCTTGACGCCACATGGCACACATTTTTATGCACTATTGATAGGACGTTTCACCTTGGAGAACTTTATGGAGATTGTTGCATAACCAACTCCTTTATTTTATTATTTGTTGACTTGTCTCATGGAGTTGGTTACATGAGATCGTTATTGCATTGTTTTCCTAGGATATTTTATTGATTCTTCTTGGAGGAGAAAGTGGATCTCAAAAAATCATTGCTATTTTTAGTAATGATGTTGAAGAGGTTATTTTATTGTATTCCTTGGAGAGATTAGTGGATCTTGGAAAACGATTATTATTTTATTGTAAAAGGAGATGGAGCTAGACTCTATTTAAAGAGTAACTCACTCCATTTGTAGTCATGGTTGAATTTTTGGAGTTTCTCCTCCTTGGAGCTTAATGGATACATCTTTCTTGGAGAATATGTGATGTGTAAGGGTCTTCTCCTTTGAATGTGTGGCTTATGGTTCTAATGCTTCTAAATTGTTTCTTATGCTTGTAGAGTTGCTAGAACTTGTTGTAGAGCCAAGAGAGAAGGGTACATCTACCCCATTGAAAGGGTTTTATGCAATGTTACATTTATAGTTATTGGAAATTTATCGTCGGGGGTCCAGAATATAACTTATCAGCAATATCAGGGAAAATATCATAAAATATCATAAATTCTTGGGAAACTTAAAAAAATACAAAAATAATCATATTTTTCAATTTTTTAAACTTCTAAAGCAACATCAGCATCAAACAAACACATTGTCACATAAATATGAAAATAAAACTACAATATAATATGTATAAGATGTCAAGAGGTCCATCAGACATCAATTCTGAAATATGATATCTACCCTGAGTCATAAGTCCTGACGGGATAATACAAAATCACATCAAAGCAAAAATAAATGTATCTCATGAGATGATAATCATGAGGCATCTAGATACTACAAGGATAATCATAATCCACTAAGATATCAACGATTCCCTTCACCCCTTTTATGAGCAAAGGTCACCATTAGCGCTTTTCCTCTAGAAGCAATAGGTGGACGTGTTGAGGTTGAGCCTGAGGTGGAAGGTGCAATTCTTGGGGATAAAATGGAAACTAAAGTGGGTTGTCTTCCAACTCTGCCCCTAGTTGCCTATCTTTGTAGAGGTGGTGGCACTGACTACAGTGTGCTCTCAATGTCCTCCTCCTACTCCAAATCTATCTCTCTTGGAAGTGGAACATCCTCTAATACCTCCTCCTCCAACTCATCAACATCATGCTCCAACCACTCAAGTGCCTCCTCCCTGACAAGTCTCTCAATCTCCACCCTCCACAAACTCATGGTGTCAATTGCATCCAATGAAATGGCATCTGTGTCAGGTACTTTGTCAATCTGTCTCACCCACAGCCTAAGATTGTCGTAAACATAGACCGTGTCTTTAATACGGTGGACATCTAACCTATATGGGGGCCATTTTGTAATTCAAGGATGATGTCTCAGGGGCATAAATTAAAATCAATGAAACCATAAAAAATTAAAATTTTAATTTGAACATTTCTAACCTATTGCACTTCTTGTAGTATATTTTTTCAAAGACACTCTAGTTGCGCTCACACCCTGAAGAGCTGCAAGGTTGACTAAGCAGCCAAATGGAAAGTTTTTGTAACTCTGGGACTCTTCTGCCATAGTTTGCCCACCAAACATCTACAACAAATAAATGGAAAGGAAAAACAATGAATTATATTTCCATCGAGTAACAAATAGATAGAAAGGAAAGATATTGAAATTTGAAAGTTTGAAACAAATTTTACTTGTAGCTTACCTAGCATCCTAGTGGTCCTATCTTGGATAGCCATATCATAACCAAATGTCCAAGCACTCGGCTTACATATCTCCATTTGTTTGGAAATCTTCGAGCATTCAACGAGAATCAACACCATCATCTGAAGACATTGGAAAAATCCATATATAACCTCTACATCAAATCTAAAACCGCATGCATAAAAGTATGCAAGGTTGAGGTAGAGCTCTGTTGCATGAATTGGACAATGGAGAGTATTGTTCCACTGCTCATCAATTACACTCCATATCTCAGTTCGTCTAGTGAATCCCTCCTCCCCCTTGTCCTCATAGTACCAATGGATAGCTTCCTTACGAGCTTGTCACAAGTAGCCCATTACGGGCTTGTCACCATCAACCAAGTGAAGAACCTTTACCAAAGGTTCACTAATGGCACACAAATCCTACACTCCCACCCAAAAACCCCGATTATGTCTCACAAGTTAGGCTATGGCTAGCCCATCCACTTTAGTGTTGTAGACACAAGCATTCCAATCATCTAAAAGAAACATCCTCTGCAACTCCAACATTGAATTGTGGAGAGACTGAAGAGAAATGAAGCTAGTACTAAAACGCATGATTGTGGGACGGACCAACTCCATGTTCCGTGTGAACTGTCTCATGATTGTAAGAACATATGTATGATTATATATATATATATACTGACACTCCTAGTTGAATCAACAATTTCCTTGATCCAAGGAATTTTGCCCATGTCCTCTAACATCAAATCAATGCAATGGGTGGCACAAGGAGTCCAATATAAGGTCCGATACCTCTCCATGAGCAACTTGTTGGCAACAACACAATTAGCAGCATTGTCAGTAATGACTTGGACAACATATTGTGGACCTATCTCCCGGATAAAACCATCCAACAACTCACATGGTAACTATGCATCTTTAACATAGGTAGATGCATAAACAGATTTGATAAACATTGTCCCCTTGGGACAATTAACCAAGAAATTGAGAATGAACCAACAATAGCAGCGGCTTCAAACATGGAATGGTAGAATGGGTTGTTCTTGGTAATGTTGAATGGAATGTCACCCCATGGAAAACATGTGGCCGCAATCTTGCCCGCCTCCTCCTTCTCCTTTGTTTTAACTACCGACCAAATAGAAGGTTGTGCCGTGGGAACTGACCTCGGCACAAAAAAAGGTGAGGAAGTTAAGGGGTCGAGCATTGTGGAGGTGTGCCTGAGGATTGGCTTTCCCCACCACTGAGGAGCTTGTGTTTTTATTTGCAAGATCAAGCCTCGTTTCTTCCCTCTGATCTCTCTTCCTAATAATATCAAAAATTGATTGATTTACAATATGGAAAATTTTTGGGGTAGATGTTGGGCAAATCCCCACTTCATTCCCTGGGATTTTGGCAAGGTGGTATTTCAAGCAGCTAATTCCACCAAACATTTTCATTCCGCATAGCTTGCAATTTAGCTTCATTCTATTATGACCATCATATGCTAGACCATACTCCTGTTGGACATTGGGTTCAGCGCTTCCCGTGAGTTTCGCGACATCGGTTAACCCCCTCTCGTGGATCCTAACTCCGACGATTGTGGCGGAGACTAACGCCTGCAAGTTTTGGTCTAACAGCAATCGTAGTCCAACAAATGGTATCAGAGCGACAAGTCTCGAGTTCAAAACCCGCCCAACACAGGCTGAGGGGGCGATTGTTGGACATTGGGTTCAGTGCTTCTCGCAAGTTTTGCGACATGGGTTAACCCCCTCTCGTGGATCCTAACTCCGGCAATTGTGGCAGAGACTAACGCCTGCGGGTTTTGATCTAACGGTAATCGTAGTCCAACAACTCCCACATTGGGTCCAATGGCTTTGGCATTTTGAAATTTTTAGAGCACTGATTAAATTTTTAAACCTATGGCACAAAACAAATGGGGAAATTCAAAATCCAGATCCACAAAAAACTTAAAGAATGTTGCAATTGAAATATCGTAGCTACATAAGTGTTAAATTTCCCATTAAAAAGGAGCAAGAAGAGGTATATATAATGAACACTGCAAACCCTATACTAAATCTTGAAAAACAAAGAAAATAAAGGCATAAATTTTTCTAACATACCTGGGAATATGGATATATTAGATTGGAGTAAATCCCCACTCTAAAAATGTTTGATTGATGGCAATGAAAAATACAAATTTCCCCTTGTTTACTTGATGGAAAATGGTCACAGTATCCTCAGAGCTCAATCCCCTTAGTAACTTTTGCAAAATGAGGGTAAAAAACACAAAAACGCATTTTAAAACGAATTAGATCTCAATAGGGTGACAAATTCTATTGTCTCGCGATAAATAAAAAAAATTATCGTGATAATTTCAAAACTTGAATTTAACACGATAAATACTGGCAACATTATCATCTAGTTGGATTTTGGCAATATTATAGCGATAAGTATAACACTGGTTTTATGTGAGGAGATTTCTCCCTCTTTTCCCTTTGATGTCTTATTCATGAATGTATTATCTTACTCCTATCATCTTCTAGAGTTGTTGCTTGAAATACTTTATTATGTAGGCCACACCCGCCTTTAGCAATGTTCTAATGTGACAATTTCAAGGTCCTCCTAGCATTTCTTCACTTCCATTTTCAATAATGTTAAGTTCTTCTTGTGACATGCATGTTGTGGTCCTTGTAGTCTTAACCCTTTGATGAGCTTGCCCTCTTGGATTGGCCTCTTGACTCCATTTGCCCTTGTTGGATTGGCACTAATCTCTTGATCCCTCCATCACTTTATTACTTCTTAAAAAACTACAAAAAACATTGTTTTACTAGAGCTATCTCTTCACATCACCTTTGAGCTTCATTGACTATAGCTTTAGTAATCGTACTTGCTAGGGATACCCCCCTTGAGTTGGAGAAGAGCCAACCTAAAGTGAGAGAATAGGTTGCTTAGGTGAGAGTGGTGACCGTCCTAGTAGTTCCCATTGCAACATGTAGATTAGGGCTTTTATCATTAAGTGCAAGTTGGGGAGGTAACAAACAACAAGCTCGTGGCTACTCTTATGGTCACAAATCTGAAGTCCTTCGTTGATTCTAATTCAGATTTGATTATGTACGGGCAGATGATAGATTCCTTCATGTATTTGGTAAATACCCAGCCTGACATTTGATCTGTATTTAACACCTTGAATCGGTACATGGTGCAACCCAGGCAAGTTCATTGGGTGTTGATGTATTTAGCATCGGACAAGTAACTTCCACATTGGCTTGGCGTCTAGCATGTGGAAGTCGTCATTAATACCTCTAAGAATTTAAGAATTTCACTTTATAAGTTAAATATTAAAGTGAAGGACCTTTTATAATTAATATAGTTTAATTACGTTAAATGCCTAAGTTTTTGGCATTAGTAACTTAAGTGAATTAATTAAATCCTAGCCATTAGATCTAAAGTGAAGGTGAGATCTAATCTCAGCCTTTGATGACTTTGGAGATGATCTAGGGTTTTGGATTTAGGGTAAACTCAACATTATAAAAGGTAGACTAAGTGAGAGGATGAGACACACACAAAAGTACATTGGAGCAAAGAAGGACTCTTTGCTCATGTGCTTGTGTCACACACAGAATGAGTGAGTGAAATCTCATTGATTGGGTGGAGAAGGACTTCCATCCAAGTGTGCAGGGGCCAAGGAAAGGAGTAAAGGGGAAACAAGGAAGATAGCAACCAACAAGATTGAAGGACTGATCTTGAGGTAGGCTAGGCTATTTGTTTTGTATTTTTCTCAGATGGGCCATTGTCCCAGGACAAGAGCCCAAGATTTTATTTAATAAAATCGACTCAGATCTAGTTTTCCCTTCGGGGTTTTTCCAGGGGTAATTTACCCAGAAATATCGTATGCAATGTGTATGGTTTCTTATCATGCTTCTGCTGTAATATTTGGTTAAATAACTCAGTCATGCTTTTATTTAGTAATTTGCTTAATGAGTTAATTTACAACAATGGTTTACTTGGAATAAACTGTCGAGTGCTAGGTTTAAGAAATTAACATGGTATCAGAGCCTGAACTCTGAAGGAAAACCAGATTTGCACAAGTTCGTGATTTTTACCAGCGTAGAAAAGTTTGTTTTTTGTCTGCAGGTTGCGGGTAAAATAAAATAAAAAATAAAAAGGGATTAGTCGTACGATCGTCGTACAGCGTATAGACACACAATTGGGTAAAGGATTGAGTTGTTGACAAAGAAATCATTCGTTGCACGGGTGAAGACATAGGCGCAGGAGCTAGGAGATTTGGTAGGCAAGCGGGAGGGAGTAGCAGCGGCTTAGTCGCTGCAACAATCGCCAGCGGCAAAGCTGGGGCTACTACCATAGCAAAAAATCAGCCGCATAGAAGGTTGGGCGTGCGAAGGAGAAGCACATGGAGGCAAAGCCGACAGGCACAGGCTGCAGAGAGTAGGTGTGTAAGGAGGCAGTCGGCAGCGATGTGAAAGAAGACCGCACATGCGTGGTCGGGGGTTGAGAGGCTACTTGCAGGGCATCTGCAAGAGCACCCAACCGCAACAGGCCAACAACCACCAACAGAAGAGGTTGCGTGTGGAGAGGTAGTTGTCGAAAGGTTGCAACAACGACAGGTGGTGGTGGAGCCAAGAGCTGCCAAGGAAGCAGCCATGGGAGGATCTGCGGGCACGTGGGGCTGAAGAAAGGGACGGGTCGAGCAGGAAAAGGGAGCCGTCGGGAAGGCGAACAGGAAAACGCGACTAAGGTGACAGCTGAGCATGGGGTTGAGGAGCAACTGCAAGTCGGTGGTAGAAGTACCTTCCTCACTAAGAGGGAGTGTTGATGTATTTAGCATCGGAAAGGTACTTCCACATTGGCTTGGTGTCTAGCATGTGGAAGTCGTCACTAATACCTCTCACAACTTAGGAGTTTCATTTTATAAGTTAATTATTAAAGTGAATGACCTTTTAGAACTAATGGAGTTTAATTAAGTTAAATGACTAAGTTTTTGGCATTAGTAACTTAAGTGAGTTAATTAAATCCTAGCCATTAGATCTAAAGTGAAGGTGAGATCTAATCTCAACCTTTGATCACTTTGGAGATGATCTAAAGTTTTGGATTTAGGGTAAACTCAACATTATAAAAGGCAGCCTAAGTGAGAGGATGAGACACACAAAAAGTACATTGGAGCAAAGAAGAACTCTTTGCTCATGTTTTGGTGTCACACACAGGATGAGTGAGTGAGATCTCATTGATTGGGTGGAGAAGGACTTCCATCCAAGTGTGCAGGGGCTGGGGCCAAGGAAAGGAGCAAAGGGGCAGCAAGGAAGATAGCAGCCAGCAAGATCGAAGGACTGATATTGATGTCGGCTAGGCTATTTGCTGCATTGTATTTTCCTCAGATGGACCATTATTCCAGGACAGGAGCCCAGGATTTTATTTAATAAAATCAACTCGGAACCGGTTTCTCCTTTGGGATTTTTCCATAGGTAATTTACCCAGAAATCTCGTGTGCAATGTGTATGGTTTCCGTATTTATGTTTCCACTGTAATTCGTAAATAACTCAATTGTGTTTTTATTCAATAAGTGATTTATTCGGAATTAACTGCCTGGTTCTGGGTTAGGAAAATTAACATTGGGTTGCTACAAAACAAGGTGCTCCATACTTAAAGAGCAGAGTGCATTTTGGGCCGAGGTATGTTGGTGATGGAGAGTTAGTGCAACATGGTTTTTTATATTTTGATTGGGTAAGTAGTGCTAGTGATAGGAGCACTTCAGGGTGTTACTTCAGTTTAGGTTCAGGGATGATTTCCTAGTTCAGTAAAAAAGCAGACTTTTGTGCCACTCAGTTTAGTAGAAGCAGAATATATGGTATCCAGTTCTACTAGTTGTGAAGTTATCTGTTTCACAAGTTATTAGCAAAACTGACAGATCAGACTTTGGAAAGTACCATGATTTACTGTGACAATCAGAATTGTATCAACTCTCTGAAAATCCAGTATTTCATGATCAATCCAAGCATATTGAGATCAGGTACTACTTTGACAAAGATAGGATTCAAAAGGGAGTTGTGGTTTTGGCAGTACATTCCAACAAATCAGCGAGTTGTTGATATCTTGACCAAGCCCCTTGCAAAAGGGAAGTTCGAGATGTTCAGAGACTAGCTTGATGTACTGGAGAACACTCTCCTCGATAAGAAAGAGTGTTAGAGTGCGTACCTAGAACAGTCTTCTATGGGCTGGAGCAAGTACAGCAGATCTGGACGCCCTCTGTCACAGCAGCAGCATATCCATACAGCATTTATTCAGATCTGTAGATGAGGGCGCAGCATTAAGAAGACCAGAGGACACAGCACTAAATTTGCCTTCCAGCAATAAGGGCACATGCATGCAGGCATGCACTAGAATAAGGTTATCGTTATCCTTAATCTCCAGTTAAAGTAGATAGAGTGTTGAGTTTAGTTCCGTCATATTTTTAGCAATTTATCTATTTTGGAGTTTGACTTTTAGTTAGGGCGCAGATCACAAGGGACTCTAAACTCTCTCCATGGAGTGCACTACCTCATCCTCATGCAGATCCATAGATCTAGGAAATAGATCTAATTTTGAACATCCTAGTGAGCCTTTCTTCATCTCTATATAAGAAAGTCAGGGGTATGGATCTGATATAGAATTTCTGTGTTCAGTCGTTAGCAGTTTTACTGTTTTCCTGTAGCAGATTTTCATGTTCAGAATTAACGGAAATTACTGGCAGGTTTTGACAGTCAGCTATTGAGTTTTCTTATTTGTTTTCTACAATATGTGTTTCTAGATTCTAGCATTTATTATTATAGAAAGCTGCTTAGAGAGGTATTTTAGTTTCCACTGTTTAGTTTCCTGTAGCAATTCTTTTATAGTGCAAAATTTGTTCACCGTGGTTTAGATAACTTTATAGACCCGAGGGCAGGAATATAGGAACAGTTCAATAAACTGTCAGTCCTTTCCTTGTCTGATGTTCCCGAGGCGTGATTACAGGGAGGTGGAAACAAAGGGTTCAAGCACTATAGATTATTCTGTCCATACATGTGCAGACAAGTGTCAAGGAGTTCAGTTAGTAGCAGACTGTCATTGTACAGAAAGGATGGGGACCCCAAGAACTGAATAGGTTTTAGGTCTAAGAGATAAGGATGAGAACCTAGCAGCAATAGGAGGAAGCCCTCTGGTAAATGTGGGTAGGAAGAGTAGGAAGTGTGTAACACTTTCGAAAGCCAAGACTAAATTGGTTACTGAGCGTGGACATTACAATGGATCAAGAAGTTGGAATGACCAGCAACACCTTGAAGGGGTCCTTGAATCTCAGTAAGAATCAATGTAAGGTATATTTCAGAGAATAATCTCTCCCTTTGGATAGAGAGGTCCTGGAATCCTCTTTTAGGTTAGATGCTAGGTTTGCATACACTGGTGAGAGGTTGGCTGGCCTTCCATTTTAGATCAGAAGAGGATGCAGTTAACATTTTGCAGGGAAAGTGGTTTTGGGGTTTTGCATCCTTAATATTGAAAAAATGGCCACCCTCTTCTGACCCTAGAGTGGAGACGATTTCAAAACATCATGTATAGGTTAAAATGCTGGACCTTGCTTTGGAGCTTTGGTCAGTGGAATTTTTCAAGGCTATTGGAGATAGCCTTGGGACCTTCTTAGATGTGGATGAACAGTTTAAAAGGGATACTGTTCACTTGATAGCTCACCTCCTAGTGGAGTTGGATTTGAAGGATGGGTTAGCGGAGGAAATAGAAATAGAAGTGGCGAGCCAAAGTTATGTTCAAATGTTGGATTATGTCAGTATTGCTTTTCACTGCTCAAGATGTTATACTTATGGACATTTGGTCAAGGTCAATGATGAATGTCTCATGAAATCTCATGGAAAAGAAAGGAGAAGGAAGAATAGGGAAGGGGTGGATCTAGAGGCAGAAAAGGAGGCATTAGCCTTAAAGGATTTGGAAGGAAAAGCACAAAGGATTAGTGGGCATGACCTAAAATAGAAGAAAGAGGGTAAACAAGATGTTCAGGCTCCGAGAGTGGGAAAAAAGGTCTGGAAGCAATCTTGGTTCGTGGCAAAGAGGACCCCGCAAAGGAGATTAGGCCTCCTCTTGTTGAATCAACGAATGTGATCCAAGAAAAGCCAGTTTGAGAGTCAAAAGTTTTGGAATCCCCTCCTACGCAGCCTATTATTCAAACTGGTAAGTTAAATAATTCTTCAAACTGCCCAGTTGATTTAGAAAATGCAGAAGTTATAATACATTATAAATCATGGTCAAGGCTTGAAGTGTATAAGCAAATACCTGCTAAGAAGGCCAGGAAGGGGAAAAAGACAGGGAGGGGAAAGGGCTTGTCTTCTTGTGACTATCAGGGTTTGGGAAGGGTATTTACTATTACCTCTAGAAGGTAGTTTAAACCCTAGCCTAAATCAAGGGAAGGAGTCTCTCGGAAAAATGGGGAAACCAGAATCCCTAGATATAGGAGAGGAACCTTCTGTATATGACCCCTTTAGATATCCCCTAAGATCTAAGAAGAAGGCAGAGTCTGTAGAGGTTGCAGGAATTGAAGGGTGTCTAGGCAGGGATGTTGGGAAGGAAGGCCCTCAACCTAGAAGGGGAAAGAAATCTCATATTTCCAGAGCTCAAAATCAAGCCCTTAGGGAAGTTAAGGAGGGGAAACAACATTAGGGGCTCAAGCAAGCCCTCAATAAAACTTGCCATGGGTAGGTTACTGGACCTTCACAAACCTGACAAGAGAAAGAAGATCATAGAAGATCTCTCCAAATCCTGAAAGGAATGGGATTTTGTTAACTGGTTGGAGAAGAAGATCAATGAGATTGATTAATTCTGTGCTTTTGCTATCAGGGATTAGAGCAAAACTCTATTCAATGGAGCTGGGGAAGGCATTTTCAGTAGTTCATATGTATGGGCCTTATGAGGAAAGAATACCCATTTGGAACATGGTCTCGGACCAGAGCTTTATAAAAGTATATAAAAATCATTTTGGGGGGAGACCTTAATTTGATCATTAAAAGAGCATAGATTTGGAGGAATTTTGCCGAGGAGGATCCTTTGGCAGATTTCTTTGTACACAAATTTGAGGAAGCAAGGTTAGTGGATGTGGAGCCAATAAAGACGACCCCAACTTGGAGGAATTTGAGGATTGGGGAAGAAAAGATTTATAAAATGCTAGATAGATTTCTAGTGTCTAAATCGGTATTGAGTGATCTTGAAAGAATTGGGTCTTGGGTAGAGGTGGGAGGGGATTCTAACCATCTTCCAATCTTGCTCCAAATTGAGAAAGAAGATAGTAAACCTCCTAGCTCTTTCAAATTTAATTCAAAGTGGTTATAGGATGAGGTTTTCATAAATTTAGTAAAGTCGGAATGGGTAAGGTATTATGTTTCTTCAATGGAGTCTGCTAGCCTTTAGTTTGCAGCAAACCTTTAAAAAGTCAAGAGTGCAAAGTCAAGCTGGGCACATTCCAAGAGAAGAAAGATGAGCATGAATTAGTTTATATGGAGAAACAAATATCAAATATCTATGCTTGTGATTACAAAGGATCTTTTGATGAAAATTACAAAGGATATATGCTCAAAAAATATGGAACAATCTAAGGGGAAAATCCTAGAAGGAAAGGAAGCCCAATGGAGATTAAAGAGCAAGGCTCTATGGCTAGCTAATGGAGATGAAAACACAAAATACTTTCACGATTATGCCAATCATAAAAGAAAAATGTTAACACTATCTGGGAAATGCAAAAGGGTTTGGCAGTAAAGCTAGGACTTTCAAGGAAATATCAAATATTGGGGTTTCACATTTTAAAGGTTTATATAAAGAACAGGAAAGGCCAAACATTGCAGAAATAGTAAAGATCAATTCATTCTTTCCAAGCTTTGTAGGAGAGGAGGAAAATGACATTTTGGTGGAGGAAGTAGAAGAACAAAAGGTTGTACCGGCTTCTCTTTGGAAGGATAAGAGTCTAGGGCTGGATGGCTGGACTATGGAGTTTTTTATAGGTTTCTATGATATGATGGAAGAAGAATTGTTAAAGGTGGTGGAGAATTCAAGGAGAACAAGAAAGGTATTGGGAGCTTTCAATTCTACCTTTCTATCTTTAATCCTAAAGCAAGAAAATCCAACATCATTCAATGATTTTAGGCCTATCTCACTTTGCAATTGCATTTAGAAGATAATAGTAAAAATTCTTGTTGATACAGTGAAGAAGATCATTTTAGAGACAATTTCTAAAGAATAATTTGGTTTTATGCATGGGAGACGAATCCATGAAGCCATAGGCATGGCTCAAGAAGGTTTACATTCTATCAAAACTCAGAGAATGCGGGATATGGTTATGAAGGTGGTTCTTTCTGAGGCTTATAACAGAACCAATTGGCTTTATTTGAGACTCATTATAATTTATATTGGATTTTGTGTTCAAATGGTGAAGTGGATTATAGGTTGCTTGTCTTTTGTTTCCTTTGCAGTTCTAATTAATGGATCAGCATCAGAGATTTTCAGGCCTACCAGAGGACTGAGGCAAGGATGCCCTATGTCTCCCTTATTGTTTCTAATTATTGTTGAAGGTTTACGGAGATTAATCTTAGAGGCTAAGATAACATGAAATTCAAGTGGTATAAAGTTAGGAAGAGCTTTCTATTTGACTCATCTATTGTCTGTAGATGATGTGTTGTTATTTTGTGATTGCTCCAAAAGAGATGTCAACAAGCTTAAGGATGTCCTGGATCTTTACAGTATAACCTCTAGAATAGAAATAAATATGCAGAAATCATCCATAGCTTTCAATGGATCGGAGGATGGGTAGGCTAGAAGGATCCTATAGTTTTTCCCCTATCAGAATGTGGACTTCCAAGCAGGCTTTAAGTATCTAGGTTTCCTTTTAAAACCTAATGATTATATAAAGAATAATTGGAAATGGTTGATCAAGAAGATTGAAAAAAGAACAAAGATGTGGTGTAACAGATGGCTTCCTTGTTAAATTTGTAGCTTGGAAGGTGTCTCAGCATAGGCCTAAGTGTCCACGCATGCTGAAGACATTTCTTTAATGCCCAGATCAGCATTTTTATTTTATCCTAAGTTTTGACTTAGGAAAAGCATAAAAATTTGTCAAACAATTTTTATTGGCTTTTTACTCAAATTTCTTAAGTTCTAAATTTCTTAATGCCCAGATCAGCATTTTTATTTTATCCTAAGTTTTGACTTAGGAAAAGCATAAAAATTTGTCAAACAATTTTTATTGGCTTTTTACTCAAATTTCTTAAGTTCTAAACTTAAGGAAATAAATATTTCACTTAAGTGAAATTTTCTGGAGTATTCTAGAAAGTTCCTAAGAGGGAAATAGAATAAAGTGGAAAAGATAAAGTGTTGATAAGAGGGGAGGACACACGCACATTGAGTTGAGTTGAGGAGAAGAAGGCGCTTGGGTGAGAAAAAAAAGAGGGCGAGCAGCTAGTGACAGGCCGAGTTCTGGGCCAGGCTGGGCATCAAAGTGCAGGCCATACTCAGGGCCGTACAGAGCAGCAACAAGGGGTCATACTCTGGGTCGTACACAACAGCAGGAAAGGGGCCGATTTCTGGGCACTTTCAGCAGAGAAAGAGAGGCCGAGTTAGGGCCAATCTGAGCAGCAGAAAGAGGGGCGCACAAGGCAGAATCATACAGCCAAGGACCAGGCCGTACGATACAGCCATGGAAGGGGCCGTACAGGCTAAGATTTGCTAGGCCGTACAACATTGAGTTTGCTGGGCCATTCTGAGCAAAACAGCTCAAATTCTAACTGTAAGAAATTCTCTGTAAATTTGTTGCTGTAACTGTTTTCTCAGAAGCCCAATAAAGCCCCCTCTTAGCTGGTTTTCCCCACACTGGGGTTTCCAGGGTAAAATTTTGTTGTGTATGTTTTATGTGCTTTGTTTCAATTTCAATTTCTGTTGTGCATTAGTTAAAAACTCAGCTGTAATTTTTCTGCATAATTTTCAGAATTCTAAATCAATAGTGAATTAAAATTCTGGGTAGTAAAAATTATTGGCATTAATACTCTGCATGTTGGGTTTAAAAGTTTAACATGGTATCAGAGCTCAACCTCTAAATACAGAAGCCAAGACGATTTCAGGTGTGAACCAGGAGTACAAACCAGCAGAGAGGTCGAACTGCCAAGGAGGGCGTGTGAGCTAGGGCAGTAGTAAAGATGGCAAATGTAGGGTTGAGGTTCGAGGACAAATTGGAGGGCGCTTCTAACTTCAGTCCATGGAGAGAGGACATAGCTCTGGTGCTAGAGGAGCAGGGGTTATGGGAGTTTGTTGAGGGAACTCTAGTGCCACCAGCATAGCTTGCTGCTCATATCAGGAAGGATGTGAAGGAAAGAAGCATTATCATTGATGGGGTGAAGGACCATATCATTCCTCACTTGTCAGGAAAGAAGACAGCCAAGGAGATGTGGGAATCTTTGACCAAACTGTACCAATCAGATAACCAGAGCAGAAAAATGATGCTCAGAGAGAAACTCAGGAGCAACAAAATGGCCAGGGGAGATATTGTTGCAACCTACCTCACCAAGTTCACTCAAATCAAAGATGAGCTAGCAGCATTGGGGGAAGCCGTGAATGAGACTGAGTTGGTGAGAACAGCCTTGCTTGGCTTCACCAAGCAGTGGGACATGTTTGTCCAAGGAGTAGTGGCAAGGGAGAAACTTCCCGACTGGGAAAGCCTATGGAACAACTTCACCCAGGAGGAGATGTGAGTTGGTACCTCACAGGCTAGCCAGCCGAAAGTTAAGGATGAGGAAAATCTGGCACTAGCAGGCAAGGACAAAACTAGAGCCAAAAAAAGCTCAAATTGGGGTCAGACTTCAAAAGGTGAAAAGAGGAAGGACCTAAGCAAGTGAAATGCTTTGCTTGTCACAAACTAGGACACTTTGCCAACACTTTTTTTTGTAACTGGAATTTCCGCACCCCTGCGTGGATCAATAATGTAATAGGTCTGCATGAGTCATGTCTAGGTCAATTACCTTGGGATCGGTTCACTGGGAGAGTTCCTTTCACCGAGGGTTTTTTATCCTCAAGTTACCAATTGGGCTTTTCAGCCTTATTGATTTCCCTTGAGTTTTTCCCTCACACTTGCAATAATTCCTCCAAAGTGGTGAACAGTGTTCCAGTGGGTTTATCTTTTGGTAACTATTATAGGGAATCATTGTAAATGACCATGCAAGACATCTTAGAAAGTTTCGCGGAATTCCGTCGAGTCTAGTATAGTTTTTCTTAATTAATTAATTTTTAATTAAATTTCCCTATGTTTGGAGGTTTAATTATTTAATTAATTAATTATTTTTGAGCAAAAATTGTAAAAACTAGGTCCTTGGACTTTTCATAGGGGTATTTGTGCTCAAAAGAAATAGAATAGGACCCCCCACATCCATGGACCAATTTTCAGCTAAGTCGTACAACTTTTGCCATGGGTTTGTCCACCTGGAGTGTCGGTCAATCTAAAACAACAATTTTAATTGCTAAAGTCCAAACATGGTAAAATTGTAAAAATGTAATAATGAGTTAAAAGGATGTTTAATGATGGATAGAGGTTAGAAAGAGACTTCCTAAGCCCAACCTAACCGCCCAACCTTGATCTAACCCCTTTCTACCCTTCCCCCCCTCTCACCCTCTTCAAAAGTGACGCCCTCCTTTAGGAGAGAGACGTGGCATCTTCGTTTTAAGTGGTGGGAGGCCCTTTCCATTGGATGGTATGCTCCCTCTCACCCCCACGTCACTCTTTTCCTCATCCCCACATCCTTCCCCTCATCTCTCACCCTCCATCCTCTCCTCATCCCCAAAAAGTTACGCCCTCCTAGGAGAAGTGCGCCCCCCTCCATCTAGAAAATTCCCAAATAATTTTTTAAAAATTATTTAAACCCTTTCTTCTCCCTTGGCACTTATCCCAAGGCCTCCCACACCCCTTTTGCTCGATCCCAACATTTTCCACCTTTTCTACACCCTAGATCTAAGATTTAAACCCTAAGAGGTGCGCCCTAGCCTTGGGATCTAATCTATTGCTTGGTGGTGAACACTTGGCATTGATCCAAGAGGGGTGAGTTTGCCTCTCCAAGTATAAATAGATCTCTCTCTTCACTCCCAACTCACCATATCTTGAGCTAATGTTATGCTACTTGATTTCTCACTCTCTCTCTCTTTCTTTCCACATTTTCCATTCTCTAGCTCTTAGCGTTTTGGAGATAGTTTTCTCCAAGATCCATTTTCTTGAGTAATAATAAAGAGAATCTTTGGAGGACTATTGGAAGAGTTATGTACATGTTTTTTCTTGCCATACACATGAGGTAAAGTTGTTCAAATTTGTTTGGTGATTGCACACATTGGATCTTAGGTAAAATGTTACTTAGGTAGATCTATTAATGCACATGCTTGTAGATCTATCTATCTTGTTTTGCTAGATAGGATTGAAATGTCATCTTGTTAGTATATGCAACATATTATCTCTTGTATGCACATCACCTTTCAAGTTTTGCAAGTTTAAATTCAAGGGTTTCATTGGGAATGCACCAAGGAAGATTCTTCCCTTGAAACACATACAAACTCCAAGCTTTCTCACCCTTTACTCTTATTCTATTTGCTGTTCACTTTCACATATATTTCAGCTAGTTTAACTTAGTAAGATTTGGTCATTTAGATCAAAATTTATCAACTTTTCTGAGAAGAATTTTTGCCCTAAAAAGGCTAAAGTTTTTCCTCACTTTTTTTGGTTGTGTGTAGCATTTCCAGCAAGGATACCTTGCTGGTTTTTGCAGATTTAGATCTGGTTGAGAAGGGTTTTGGTTACCCAAAGGCATCCACACAACACTCAAAGACCCCCCAAAGGGATTGGTAGCTATTTCTCAACCTCCTTCTTCAATTTTTAAGCATTCTTGTTCATTTTTTCTCCTTCTTTCTTGCTTTTAGTGCTCATAGTTGTGGGAGAAGGAGTGGTACGGCCTCCTCCCACGTGTGAGCCTTGGGGTAGCTAGGGTCTAGTTTAAGTTTTGCCCTTTTTGCATTTTTTCCCTTTTTGAGATAGGACGTGGGATTTGGTAGATGAAAGGCATCTCCCAAACCCTAAGACGTGGGGTAGGGTTTTGTTTTGCTTGGTTTGCTTGTTTCTTTTCCTAGCTTTCTTTCTTCTTGCTTGCTTGCCTCTCTCTTTTTCTCAATATTTCCTAAAGATTAAGCAAGCTAATTAATTGCCTACCTGTTGGGAGAGAAATACCCCAAGTGGTAAGGTTAGGGTATTAATATGTGATTGATGATCTCTAAATGCTTAATGTCTAACATATTCTAGATCTAGATCTCATAGTTCTTTAGCTTAAGCCTATTGAGCATAATAACTTAACTAGATCTATTTGCATGTTTAAAGCTCTTCAAGGTTTAATCTCTATCTTAAATGCTTAGATCTAAAACTCTAAATGCTTAAATGCTTCAATAAGTGAATGGTGTTTTTCTTTCATGTTATGATCTATTAAGGCCACTTGCCACATATTGGAAGCAACTTCATGGTTAAGTTAATCGTGTAGGCAAACACTTAAATTTTCTTCCTCACACTTGTGCTTGGATCTAAATGTTATAAATCATATAAGGATAAGTGTGGTTCTCTTCTTTTTCTTATTGACAAGTTGTTCTTGCCCTTACATTTTGTTTCTTTACTTTGCAAGCTATCTATTTGTGCATTTAGTGATTTTCTCTCACATAGCATATATGTGTTAATGCCTTTCATTTCATAATCTTAAGCAACACATTTTAGGCTGAAGTGAGTTTCGGCCAAGTCACTAAATCACATTTTAAAAGTGTCATAAAATCTTTAAAACACTCTAAAGCACTCCTAAAAGTCTACCTAATTCACATATCAACTTAATAGACTCTTTAAGGTACCTTAGACCACCATCTTCACCATCTAAAACAGGTATTGAGGAGGGCAACGGACGGTGATAGGCTGGGGACGGTCTCGTGGCACGAAGGAGTGTCATTTCCGTAAAAACTCAATGCTTTGGGCTGACTGTGACAGTTAGGGTTAGCCTCGTTGCTACACTATCTTGAGCATCCAGCAACCATTTGGCAATAGGAGGAGGAGGAGGCTTTGGTGAAAACTTAATAAAGGTAACTAAAATCTAAAGATCTTAAGAAACCTTTAATGATCTAACCTTGGGCTTAATCATATAAAACATTTCGTGGGTTTAATAACTAAGAGTGGGTCATCTTCATAATACTTGTGCTTAAAATCTCTAAGTCTTCTTTGTAGATGTGTTGATGATAATCTCATAAATGTGATGATGCTTTGATCTTCTTGTATCCTGCACACAAATAATTAAAGTGGTTAGCTTGCTTATTGTATCTTAGTATTCTTTACTTGTAAATCTTGTACTCAATATTTGATTCAATTATTCTTTTGTATATCT